>VYYJ01001532.1:0-29750 GCA_021029165.1 Cyphoderus albinus | reverse complement strand
GTCACGGTTATGTATTTAAAACTGGGAAAGTTTTAATTTTTAATTCTTAATTTTGCGATGGGTCACACGAATAAGTTGAGTAAAGGAGCTGGAAGTTATGTGTGCAAACAGACAAACCCTGGCGGTTACTACATCGAAAGTCGTCGTGATGTGGTCTGGTATTAATAAGGTTTTAATGTTTCGACCATCGGGAATTTGGACAAATTTGAGTTTTTTTACAGTAGCGTAAGCGTAACCTAACGTTTGGATTTTAATTTACTGTTTCTTTAGATGGCTTTGGGTAGTCGTATTGCTACAACTTGCATACTTGCCTTCGAGTTTAATTAAATAAAATGTACAAGTTAGGCTGGGGTGGATTTCACAATAAATGTAGTTTGACATTTTGGCAGGTCCTACAAACTTACTGGTTTGAGTTTTCATAATCGCGCCGCCTTTGACGATGACGACTCATGCAAGGTATATCTACTGTCATTGGTAATTTGATCAAGAGTTTTGAGCAAGCTTTCAACTGCGACCTGGTTGCATGTTGTTATTAGTATAAGTGAGCCATTAGTGTAACACGCCCGGCAGGTGTCAAGCGAAATCCTTTGGAAAGGTGTCTCCTGTATAAAACAGGCTAATTACTGTCAAACAAATATGAAATGGCAGAAATGACATAAGAAGAGGACGAATGGAAAGGTCACTTTTTCGTTATTCATCCCTTTGTTCAATTGGTATTTTCTCTAAAAATGCAGACACGGGACAATTCCTCTGCAATAAACTCATTCCACCATCGTAATTAATTTGTTATATGCAAGGTACCTCTGCATAGCGGCTTAAACTATGTGTAGACCTAAGAACAACATTGTAGTAATAAATAAGTGAAATGTATTGTGTGAACTCAAACGTGATTTCAGAACTGGTGCTCATTTGTTTTATATTATCTGCTGCTTTATAATTCAACTTACAACTAATATAAGATTAGAAAAGTGGGGAGCATTGGGTACGTAATGCAATTCAGCATAGCTTGAAAAAGGGGCAGTCCCACCTCCGCACTCAACACTCGGAGTAAACTACTAATTGTTGAAGTAGGCCGGAAACGACAACGCATTATGTATAAAATTGTATGTAAGGGGTAAAGAATAGCTTCGTTGTTTTCACTTCTTGCGTGTGATACTGTGCTGGTTAAGTAAGAGATGCGATAGAGTTTTACTGGGTTCAGTTGAGGCAGAGAAACTAAGGCAGAGAATGGAGAAAGTCATTAAGAGTTCTTTTAATGGGTTTCCCACATGCATGGGATGGCAGACGCGTGGTAAATGAGAGAAAATGGTATGCATGACTTTCGTATTACAATTTTCTCTTTTCCTTCATTCATCGTCCAAATGATAACGATGCTACTAGATTTTAACCACCATCCTTATGTGAGTTTGAGAGCGTGTTAGTTTCTGTCAGCAAAAATACAAATAACATTACTTGCTCTACCCTACCATACGCGAGTCGATGCGTCTAAGGTTGCAGTTAACGCCAGTTAAAAGGAGAAAAGACAGAGAAAATATAAGTGGAAATTTTGGAGTTCTTGTGTTATTGTAAAATTACGGTTCGGAGTAGGAGCGGAGGCATGCCACATTCTCTAGATAAATGACCATTCTTCTCTGCTTCCTTATTTCTTCAGTAGTTTGATGGAAATTATGGCCATTTTCACTCGCACTTTTTCCTTCTTTCTGCCTCTTGTTTTATATGCAATGATGAATAAATGAGGGCATAAAAGGGATGAAAATGCGTCTAGTCCGCCTTCAACTCACACAGAACTTTCCGAATCATTAGCAAGTATGAGATTTTTTATTTGTAGCCGAATGCATAAATGAAATGGCATATTTTTATTTGCTCAAATTGCCATCACAAAGCTCAGAACCTACTAGAGTAAGGCCAGATAAGTGTAATAAGAGAAAATTGTAAGGTGAAGAATTAAATTATATATTTACAAATACATTAAAGCACACCTTTTATTTTCTACTTACTAATTTTTGTTTCCTTTTCCGTCTCTGTCTGTTTCTACTCTCTACTTCGTTTTTGAGGAAATGTAAACAGTCTCAATTTAATCTCAGTTTGTTGTACACATTTAATGTAGCGCACGGCAATCGACCTGAAGAAGCACTGCTCTGAGAAGAAAAGAAAACGTGGACACGGATACAGAGAATGGCACATACATTCGAATGACTCATAAATTAGAAAACACGAGACAATTTCTTGTGTATCGTTATGCCGCTTTAGTTCCTTCCGCTTTTGTGCTGCCTATTTCATTTTATACGGTGAGTGCCGTGTTCACAAACAAAGAGTAGCCATTCACTTTAGTCCATTCGGCTGTTGTTCCCATTTTCCAAAGTTTTTAGTTAGTTTTATAAAAGAAGGAAAAAGAGAAGGGGACGGTTGACAAGAAAAATATGTTGTTTGGCAGTTTTGCGGTTAACAACGGTTCCACTTCCATTGCGGCAATATCCGCCATAAAAGCCAAAACTGAACTAGAGGATGCTGCAGGCCAAGGAAAAGGCGAAGCCAAGGGGCTTTTTTACTGAGGTCTAAAGCATGTCAATAGAATAATAACATAATGCTGCTACACGCTTGTACAAAACTACTGAGAACAAGTAATACAAAATTGTTAAAAATGAAACTTTTTAGCCTCCGACTTCTATAAAAATATAGAAAACTTTCTCAGCCATTATTGTTTATACCGCCTTTCCTCCTCCCTTCAAGTGACCCATTTATTCGAGCATGAAAATTTAAGAAACGGGAAAGTATAGACAATAGATATATTGAGCTTGGATGGAGCTATTGAAACAACGAGAAAATGAAAAAAACTTACATTAGATAAAAGGTAAAAGCTGTAAATATTATTAAGCAATCTATAGAGAGCTTGTGTTTGATCATCTAAACCAATTTATAAACAAAATAGGCTTAAAAATACATTTCCCTTGGAACAAAGAGTAATAAAATACTCACTAAAATCATAAACATCTTTTCATTGTTGATACTGTTTCCTCATTTCTCCTAAGTGGTAATTTTTATATTTCCCTTCTTTATAATGGCAATAAACTAGAAATTGGGCAAGAACACGGCTACCTGGAAAGCGGAGTGTTATCCTAAGTACGTCAAATATTTTTTATTGGTTCTCAGTTTCTCAACGTTGTCGGTTTACGCTTTCAATTTCGTTTTGAAATCATTGTTGACAATGTTGCTTTATTCGATCTTCTCTGCCTTAAGCTTGATTAGACACGGGAAACATTGTAAATTGTCCAGACGGGTGAATGAAAAGCAAGAGCCGACAATTGAAGTAAACTGTGACCACAACGGCCAATTTAGTGCAAGAAACAATGGAAAAGGTAGTTTCAACGGATCTCAAAATAGAATGGCATACTTATGATAAGATCAGCAGAGACTCAAACGAATTTAGAATATAAAACAGACACAGAAAGGCTGAAGCACACTCGTCCATAAAATACAACACAAAACACCGGAACCGGAGAATGGCTTGTCCTCTCCCTCCTGGAGTAATCAACAGCACAATGGTGAAACGCAAAAAAACAGGATTAACATAGGAAACGAATTCATTTGACAAATTGTATCCACCACAAACTGTTAATGCATAAAAGGGAATTAGTAGTAAACACAATATCACGTACAAAACGATCGAATAACTTTATGAGAGTCTGATAAAGTCATAAATTAAAAACTAAAACAACAAGAATACTTTGCTTGGCCAGAATCAAAATAAATTATTTTTAATTATCTTTAAGATCTAGAGTGAATTATGTCCGTTGATAATCATTTTTAAACGGATAGCATTAATTCGCATAGTGTCATAAAACGTGTAAATTGTTAGTTTTGTATACACTAATTAATTTTTGAAACTGCGGACTTTTTTTTATCTACTTACAGTTTTAATTTTAATAAAACCCGACCAAATGAAATAGTAGCACAATCATTTTTTCTCTCTTTTGACAACACTATGAGACATCAGAATAAACCGTTAAATATGTAAACATATGTGCCTAGACTTCGGGATCTGCATTCTCAGAATGTAAAACTTTATACATAAAGGTACACAACACATTATGAATGTAACGAAAGCAAAATTTTCAATTTTGGACCGTGTCGAGTTTCTCAAAAATTGGTTTTCTAAGCCATAAAGATTTTTACACGAGGAATGTTTATTTGGTACTTTTAAGAACCTCTGAACGAAACCAATCCAGCATTTTCCAAGTTAACATATTATGTTTCATTTCTTCTACAATCCGCGAGTCGAATGCAAACAAACAGTAAAGTTTGTTCTATCTAGGTAAAAAACCAATTTTACTAGGGTTCATTTACTTACATTAATTCTTTTTTTAATTCTAACTCGATCTAGGTTCTACCTCCGGGGTCTCATTGCTTCGTTTATTCAATTGTTCAACTTCTGAGCACGCTGTGCCACGAAATTTATTAATATTTATTAGTTACACTTTCACAAAGGACTTTCAAAGCTCGGTTATGCGTACACCGCGTAGCATGCCAGCACGTAATGCTCATCATGATACTACTGTAGTGAACAATAAAAGTTTTTGTTCCTTCCACAACGTTTTCTTTAGTCGTTTCAGTCTGATATAATGATATAAAGATGATGTATACCGAGAAAATGGCGCAGTCCACGATATAACTACCCGAATAAAGCTCTCTGTATAAAAACATTTGTTTTTTTTTGCTCGCTATTTCTTGTTCGCAGATCTGTTTTACACTCTTTTATTACTTTATTATTTTAGGGATTCTTTATAAAGAGTTAGGTACAGCATGTAGATACCTACCCACTAGGGTTCGGCGTTTTCCAAGTGGGAAAGAAGATGAGAAGATGAAACTCGCAGAGCGGAGAAAGTGCACTTTACAGGAATCTTCTTATAGAATAACGTGGGTACATCGTGTACCCTATGCATATACGTGTACCTTTATACTGAAAGGTGCGTTACACCAATTTTGGGCATTTGGACTGAGGATGGACCTATAACGTATAAATATTCTTTTTGGCTATGGTCTACTAGTGAAGTAAATTGAATTTCCCGAATGATCGTGATGATGATCACAGCAAAAAGTATATTATTTATTTCTTTTGCAACACCGAGGATTTTCTTTCCGTTCGTTCCCTACTGGAAAAACTTTTTTGTAGCGAAAACCGTTTAATATAGCTGAAAGGCTCAACAGATATATCTATCACCTTCACGTAACATCCAACTGTAAATTGATATATAGCAAATGACGATTCCTTCTCTTGGAAGAATTTTACGACCCTACTTCCCATCCCTGCACCACCCTAGCGCACACAATGAAATAAAATAATTGTAGCAAGCAAGAGGTGCAATCCATCTCTCGCAGTGGGCTTTATTGAATTTCGTCCGAGTTTTCTTGTTGCAGTACACTCCATAAGTGTTCCTCTAACAATTAAAATGAGCGTAAGGCTGTTCGCTCAGGAGAGTTATCAGGAGGCACGGCATGTGCATTTGAAACACCCAATAAATCTCAACCTTATCATTTTGTAATATAAGGTACTTAATGTAAGCATTCGCATCGCATCATTAGTAACCCTGAACTCTCACTACAAATGATAACCCCATTTTAATCTGACAGAGCCAATGCGATTTACTAAAGACAATAGAGTGCTGCCCGTATAAATTCTCGACAAGAACGAGACTATTCACCAAATCCGACCCCTTTTAAAGCAAGAGATCTTGCCAAAAATTCCATTTGCTGCTTTCGTGCCGCAATTTGGCTACTTTACCAATTCCAGGGTATAGTATTAGTAGCTTGTACATAATCCGAAAATGTGGATCGACAGAGGTTACCTAATAATAAAAATGTTTTACTAAAAGTCTTGTAGGTAGCGTTATGCTACCAGTCCCATTTTCAGCCTGTTCTTTTTCTCTCCTCACAATTACAATCCGAGTGTACTTACTCCAAACGACACATTCATTCCTCTGTATGTAGTTCATAGTTCATGAAACGCCGCTGTGTGGGACAAGGGAGAATAAAGAGGCATGGAATCGGATTTTAGGTGTCGCAAGATTTACTGCATCATAAAAATGAAAGTTAAAACTTAATGAGCTACTGTATATTTAGGAGCCATTGCAGGATGTGTACGTTCATAGTTCATACAAAATACCCATTCTTTATACTTATATTGGAATGCACATAGGCTACACACTGGGATGTCATACTCCATGGGTAACTAGAAGACCATTACTTTAATAGTGGCACCACTCCTGCAGCGAGAGGAAAGAGTTAGTCATTAGTAGGAAGTTGACATCACTCTTCCACCATAATGTAACTGAATACAACCGGAACAGAGAGGAGCAAAGATCTTCAAAGGAGCAAACAGACGAGTTATTCCGGAACCACTGCTACCAGTGACATTAAATCACCGGGGAAAGGCTGTTAAATATATAGATCATAAAAATATTCATGGGAGAAGTGACTGGTTATATAGTCGTATTAATGTAACGACTGCCTTAATTTTTATTTTAACGATCACGTTTCCTGCGTCGCTTACATATCAATGCTAAAATTCAAAAGGTTTTGAAAGGAAATGCAATTTAACACCACGTTTGAAAGCAAAAGGAATAAATAAAACGTGGTGAATAAGCAATAAGCAGTTGCAATTAATTATATAAATTAATCATCGAGTGTAAGTGGTTACAATAACAGCAGCATTATTTATTCAATTTTCATCGCATTTAGTACAAGGTGCGACACACCATTTTATCGGAACAGTCTGAAGATTTCAGAAGACAGGAGTTTATTTATTGATAAGAAAAGTTAAAAAAGATTCCTCAATCACTATATTCACAGTCTGTGACAATTATCTGTGACATTAATTTGTTTTGTAGTACTATTTTAAATTTAACTGAGTAGTTTGATGAGAAAAGTTAAAAAAGATTCCTCAATCACTATATTCACAGTCTGTGACAATTATCTGTGACATTAATTTGTTTTGTAGTACTATTTTAAATTTAACTGAGTAGTATAGGAAGTACTTTTATAAGTATTTTGTTCGCCACCTACTACCAACTAAATTCACAATGTCAATACCATTGTCAACTAAGCCTGCGTGTGTATATGTATAGCCACTTAGCCAATCATGTTCAAAGTTGAACCCAGTTGCACTAAAGTTAGTTTATTTGGTAGTTAACTTTTACTTATCCTGTGTTGTAATATAACTGAGCTGAATTAAAAGATGCAAAGATGAACTAGATGACAAGAGGAGTGTCATTTTGCCCAATGAAATCCCGTCCTAAGTGAAGACTATGATGATCTTGATAATATCAAAGTGCTTTTCCCGTATTCCTAGATACCAACTAAACCTAGACTTTCCCATTTGCAGATTTTCATAATGCTAGAGTTTTAGTAGTATCTCGAGTAGGGACCTATTCTTTCTCCAGACGTTTCGGTTAGCACCAAAAAGTTTATGTTCTGCTTTGGTTGCTAACTGCAAAATAATGTGATGAGATGATAACACAATGCTTTTTCAAGTGGCCTGCTTTCCCGTTGTAGCATTACGCCATCCAGCCTTCATTTCATTATGCAATAGTGAGAGAAGCATCAATGCTCCTCTCCTCACATCACAACCAGAAATTCGTTTCAACATCCATAAACAAAGACCGATTGCACCATCAGCTCGAGTACGTTCACCCTCTACAACTCATCCCAGAATCATTAAACATGTGCTTCTGAAATGTTTTCTCCGGGTGATCTGAGTTTATTTGTCATATAACTTAGGTCCCTGACATGCTGTAAATCTCATTTTTACAAAACTGTCTGTAGCCACATTTTTCCTCTGCTCCACACAAAATATTTCAGCTAACGAATGGAAATCAAGTTAACCGTATAAATTGAACGCATCCTTTCTACACAGTCCACCAAGTGGCCATGTCACCCCTACTGCAGACCCGTTTAGCACATGAAAACTCCATTATCGTAAACAAAATGTTTTTATTTTGCTTGTCACAATTTTTTAAACTGGTAAATGGCGTGTTTCGAATTTTTGGGCTGTTTTCTTTCCCATAGATTTTGTGAGAATGAGAAGTGAATACAAAAGCTGAGCTAAAAACGCAGTAAGAGACAGACCAAAGAAAAATTCTAATAAAGCATCATCTGCCTCACTCCACTTGTTTCTTTATACATAACACAGCATTTTATCACTATCACGTTATTGTATAAAAACATCAAAGTCTAGAAGCGGATGAAAAAGGCAAAAAATAACAATAAAAGTAAGATCAATGTTGGCAGCAATTGTGCAGCAGAGTGGCGAGGCGAAGCGTCTGCCTGTCCCTTCTTTATTTTCCTTTCCTTTCTTTGATATATAAAAGTACCTTAATACAACTTCCGTCATCCCACTTTCATCATCTCATCTCTCTCACCATGTGATCATTATTCTCGTTCAGAGAGAGGCGCTCGATGGAAATAACAATCATACAGAGAAAGCACAGATAAAAAATCATAACTACAACTATTACAAGAGCGAAGACGAAAACTTTCTTTTTTACTTCTTTTAAGAGTTCGTCTAGTCGAGTTGGATTCGAGTGGACTGGACAGTAGGAGGGATATGTGTTTTGTCTACGAGCAGACATTCTCATCTCCCACAAAAATCAGCATTATACATTTTATCTCAACCTTCGCTTATAGCTTCATCGTCATCCCCAGTTCCTCATCTTCTTCGCTTCTCCATCTGCCAGAATCTGTTCCACAGAAGAAAGTTAAAACAACAAGATGAAGGATAAACAATGCGAGAGCGAAGCAGAGAGAGACAAAGAAAGGAGAACAGCGGCGAGAAAGATGGTGATGCGCGAGAAGTTGAATAAGATGTTCAGCCAGCCAAGCCAGCTGGCTTCTTGGGCTCCTTCTCATACTTTCAGTTTTCTCTCATTTCGATTCGGATCTGCGGCCATCATCATCATCTCCCACAAGAGAAGCAAGTAAGAAGACAGCAGGAGGAAAAGAAGACCATGGCCATTCACGGACGAAAAGAAAGCGGAAGACGAAGCATGAAGTGCTCCACATGTGAGTATATTTCACTGTATTTATAAGTCCATGGACAGGCATCAATGGTGATATACGAAAAGAAAGACCCTTGTGGTTTCCAGAGAAAACAGAGCGTAAACATATTATTTTGACTACTATTTAGGTTATGCGGGAAACTTGGCTTTGGATTATATTAGGAAAAAAATCGAGGTGGTCCAAGTAGAGATTGAGGAACAGGTTTTTTGCCATACCACACAAAAATGAGTGTGTCTCGTCGATGAGAGTATGAGTGTGTACAGTTCTTTTGTCATTGATGAGAGCATGGCGAGTAGCGAATTCGGGTTCACAAGTACCTGTATCTCTATTTTAATCTTGTTATCTAGACAGACACCAGTCATACACATATTGCAGAGCATGACTTTCCTCTCTGGAATGTGGAATTGAAAGTAGCAAAGAAATAATAGGAGCGTTGGGATGGGAAGAATGAAAACGGAGAAAGAAAGGATGGTGGTATTTGTGACCGAGGAAGGCAACCGAGTTCAGATATATTGCCTTGTCATTGCATAATGTCACAAAGAGTTAAAAGCCTTTCGCTAGAGCTTTGAGATCTGATGCGATGGGATGTACTGGGTAACTAGGTCTGCAACACTGAGTTGTCCACGTAGGCCTAGGTTATTAATATTATAACGACATGGTACCCATATATAAATAATATCTGCTATACAGCTTTACACTGGCTCCTATTATTACAGAGGGTAATGTTTGGACGTCAATAATGGCACGGAGGTGGTCCTCACTGCGTGACACTTTTGGCACCGCTGCTCTCAAGAGAATGTCTGGAAAAGCTGGAACTCATTTTCTTTGTGATTATATCCAATCATTATCCAATACACGAGCATACATATAGTTAAAACAATTGGATTTTTAAATGACAAATGGCGAAATTTGTTGTAAGGTGGCAAGGTGGTATTTATTGATTAAATAAAATAAATATCTGACATCAAAAAACGTCAATAAAGTAATTCCCCAAAGGTGTACAAGATATCTAGTTTTACACCTGTTTATAACCAACGAGAAACAAATCCAACAAAAGCTCCTTCTGCATTGTCAGGACTTAAATGAAAGAAATTGACCAAAAAGTAGGCATGTGTATTAATACGTTGGGAAGGAACATCAGCAATAATATGCTAATACTAATATAAAAACGCCACGCTAAATAAACAACGATTACGTACGACCCCGTTCACATAAAACGTTGACCAGGGAAATGACAAATCTCGTAAATCATTTTTGATTATACAAATTAAGTTTGTATAAACACATGAATGAGAGAAGCATGCTGCTTCTTTACAACTAACCATAAGAAACCTGTAGTCTTCCCAGGCACAATATTTATATTATATTTTAAATTCGCTTGAGACTAGAACACAAGAGTACTGAACAGAAATACAAGAACTCACGACTTTTTTTGCTTAATTTGGGGGAGCTCTGGAATTGGACTCATGACATTAGACACCAAGATTGAGAACTTGGTACCTGAGCCACTAACTCCCCTTGTATAAAAAGTATAATTTCACTAGAAGACCGCCAAACCACTGATACGTCAAGAATAAGGTTCTAGTTAAAATCTTGACTTTGTAGGCAGTGACCCCATTTACTTTCACCAGCATTTCGAAATTGGTTTTGTGCGATCAAAGATCTATCAATAAAGGAGCAGTGGGGTGTCAGTCTCAACACAGCTATCCTTGCAAACTCAATTTAACAACCATCTATCGATCTGCCAATTTAAAATCCAGAATAGATGCAAAACTCTATTTTTGTATCAAATTGGTGAGCCATGCGTGAAAACTACAAAATTGCACCGGCTTTCTGAAACGTATATTCACTCCCGTGGTTGCTGATTCTTAACAGTTATAACATGAAAACCGTATTTCTTTAAATACAAACGATCAACAATGCACTAACGAAGAAATTATCTTGCACAAAAAGATAGGTTCCTTACTATGATTTTCATGTTAATATACTTTATATTTTGTGAAGAGACAGAGTTCCATGCAGGATGTGAAAGTTTCCTGCTACTACGCGATTCCTTCCTGTACCCTATAATATGTATACGCTTACCACCTCGTTAAATGTCTCATTCGAGTTTTCTATTAACGAAGGCTTGCTCTGACTTTCAGCAATACTGTTGTTCATAGTCCTCTTTGCTGGGCATAATTTTTTGCAGGTAGATGTGCCGCTCCATCCAATTACGTGTCTACATGATGATGTACACTTCTCACAGAATTCATTTCTCCAATTTCTTTTACTGCGCCGTTATTTCACAGTAGTCGTTTGGTTCATCAGTTTGTTGGAGATGGGTTTTGTGGATGGATTGGGAGAAGGGAAGAGGTTGAAAAGACCACATTTCACAGTCAGATGCATCGTTGTTTCGAGTAATGAAAGAGAAAGGCAAGGTTTTTGTTTCCTGTCTAATGACACAAGTGACTTCTGGGAGCAGGTTTAATTTTCTACCTGAAAGCTTTTATATTTTGTTTTCGTTGCTCACCGCTTGATCCATTAAAATCTCATAAAAATTCAGATTTTGAAGTTAAAATATTAAAAGCACCTAAATGAGTTTGTTATTCGGCGAGACGAAGTCATGGGCTAGATAAGCACATTGAAGAGATAAACTCAAAATTGTTTTTTAAATATAAATAGAACACCATAAAATATGTCCTTCCAGGAAATGAGCCTTTTCTTTTGTAACCATCTTTCAACTATTTATTACTTCACTGCCCGCAGCTTATCTGTTACTGAATTTTTTAGTACCTTAATAATGACACCTTGAATTGCCACTTACAACCTTTGCCTTTGTCAAGAAAGAAATAAAGGTTGTTAAGTCTTTTCTAACTTTACTGTCAAACTCCTTTGGGGATACTAAAAAGGCTGCGAATGCATTCATGTCAATCATTCAATCATTATTAAGAGGGTAGTTCACAAAATGAATGTTATATGTACAAGCTTTGTTGATATTAAAGGAACATGCATTAATTTAGATTAGTTTTAAGATGAGATGAAATTAATGACTCAAGTGGCCACGCTAAATCGTGTGAGCTTGCAAAGTATAAATGTAAACAATTTGAATTTTTAGGGTGTACAAGGTACATACATATTTTACTGTATATACCAATTCATTTACAGTAATAAAAACATGTAATGAATTTCCCGCTATATTAATTCAGTGACTGAATTTCAGTCCTTTACAATTCTTTTCATCGAAGATACTTTTTGAAAGCTTTTATAAACATCACGTACCAGGCGAAAGCAGTATTCTAACATCGTCCATCATTTTTCATCATCAACATCAATTCAATACTTTGTATAACCAACTATGTACCACTACCCCGTCACCATCAGCTTTGCTCCCGCAGCATTGTGAAGTAAAAATTAAGTCGTCAAGAATGTGATTGAAGCGAATGAACGGGAGTGAATGACGGAAAATTAATGGAAAATGGAATGCATGCCAAGGAGAAAGTTGGGAGACTCGCTTGTGAAAATGAAGAACTTCGTCATTTTTAAGCTGGTAAATAAGTTCTCCCTTTTCCTCTTTTTCCCAATCAGTTTGGCCAGTACAACATTGTACGTGCAGTTCCCCTGTGTGGAATCACTTATAAACACAAAGATACGTACTAATGCATAAATTCTACATCGCATCTCTCCAAACATCATTATTTCTGTGATAGAACTTAAAAGCAAGATCACAAAGAGGGAATTATTCTGTTTGCATTAATGTTTATTCTACAACTTTCGCATCAACTCAAAAGGCTAAAAACAATTTTTGTACTATTCAAGAGACGTTCTCTGTTGCAAATGTCGCATCAGACGTTGTGCCGGAGAAAATATAGTTGACAAATTAGATATCAGATAAGAGTCTGGCAGCTACAGAATAAAAAACGAGTCTGCTCGGACTTTTCGGGATTTAACGTTTGTTTATTATTTGAGTTACTTAAAATTGCATGGAATGCCCTTTTGAATTTTGATGAACATGGTTAAAACAATCGAAGCTGACCCATACACTATAGACTATTCCAATGACTCTTTTAAATTGTTTATCTGTGAAATGTTCAACCAATTTTAGGAAAAGGTCGCATGCTACTGGGATAGTGAAAGCAAATTCTCTATTTTAGTCGTTATTGTATTACATCTGTACCAACTCAAACGCTTATTTCATAAACCTGAAAGGTTATTTGGGCAGATGTTTTCCCACTTTGTGCTTTTATTTGATTCTTTACCATCACCAAACTTTCGTGACTCTGGTGAATCATTCTTTAGTTCATGTTGCCAACTCGCTGTTAGTTAAACACATCAAAATCCATTTTCATTTCAAAGCTGAGTGGAGGAGACACGAGACGTGATTTGATATGGTTTTGGTCGTTTTTCCCACTCACAATGTCAAATCAAAAGCCGTTTGACACATTACGTAAAGCAAAGGTATTTGTACTCTACTGCTTACTTTATGGCAGAAATATCAAACAAAATGTCATCCGTAGGGAAGTGACAGTCAAAATGGGAATAGAATAGAAGCGATTTATTTGGCGGAGAGAAATGGGAATCGGAGAAGTCAAATTTAGTCACAAACACAAATATACATACATGTTCGAACGAATGAGAGACATTCATATAAGGTAGTATTCAAACATAGCAATAAAGCAC
Source organism: Cyphoderus albinus (assembly GCA_021029165.1). Classification (NCBI taxonomy): domain Eukaryota; kingdom Metazoa; phylum Arthropoda; class Collembola; order Entomobryomorpha; family Paronellidae; genus Cyphoderus; species Cyphoderus albinus. Next base: position 16,040 of record VYYJ01001532.1, on the reverse strand, counting down.
AACAAAATCCTGTATTCTTGATGAAAGTGACAGCTAAGCTTTAGCATAATGGCAAAAGAGCGAAAATGATTGTTTGATTTTGTAAACACAGTATATAAAATGCTGAGTCGGCAGAAAATGTTTCGGTTCATCTAGTCCTTCCGTCAGAGACTTACTAATGACCCTCATTGTCAACCGAATCGTTACCTTCCCAAGCATACATCCAATCTTGTTCATATTTTAATATATCCACGGGTTATTGAGTGCAGATGCTTTCAAAGCAATACTACATAGAAAATTGCATTTTTGAGAATAGAACAGTTGAATTTGTAGATATTTCCAATAGTTGTGACTATGGATATAATCGACCTAAAATAAGCGGCCGAAACTAGTATGGAATGATGGACTTATTGGTACTGGCACGCAACACATCAGCAGTGTGAATGACAAGGTTCGTGTGCCTGTGACACAAGAACTTAAAACTAATCAATTTCCTTTCTTTTCTATTTTGCTTGTGCTTCTGATTCCTGCCGATCAAACTATAAATGAAGCCGTCAAACCTTTTGCAGACACTCACCTCCACCTCAGCCTTCCAGAAGGGGAAATTGCTTGTTAGCAGCTTCTTACTAAATACCTAATGTATGTTCTAGAAAACTTTTCCATATAGTCAATCATTGGTTTGCTCCTGGAAGTAGGTTTCGCAATCATAGAACATCAGAAAAATAACGTTTGAACTATGATTTCATTTTAAAAACCTAAATGGGCTCTCCATCTCCAGAGAACCACTTTGTAAGTACAATTACAGAATAATGATTACTTTTGCTTTATTGCAGTACCCTTTTTGTGAGAACTTCCCAGGAAAATTGTTCTGTATGCCTCATAACTAACCCAATATTATTTGATAACTACTAAAAAGCTTGTGGTTTATTTGACAATTTATTACAATACTCTTAAAAGTTCTTTGTTCCAATGATTTAAAAAAACACTTCAGCGAATCATTTTTATTTCAACTTTAGTGAAGAGGTTACACAAAAGTTGCAATTCCTGAGCTTTTTATGCCTATATCTTCAAACAAAAGATCAAGTATTTCAAAACCTCACGATTAGCATGTAAACGTTTACCACTAGAATTAAGTGGAGACATAATTTATTAAGATATCCACCGTTGTTTTATAACTTCCGTTTATATGAAACAAGCAAGAAGGTACTTTACAACAACACTGAAAAATGTGTAAGCCATACAGCGGTAAAGAGACCTGCCTATTCAATTCATGCTACCCTATTTTTACTTCCACTGCCTTCCAGTAGAGCTGATTTTAATTAGAGGCATGATGATGCATTGTCGCCGTTGTTATCTCATTAAAATGTGCTACGTAGGCAAAAATATGAATTTAATCTTTTTAATGGGCAGAAAAAAATCTATCACGGTTATGACATTTATTAGTGTACCAAGCGCAATTCCCTGCAGTTGTAACAAAAAATATTACCATATAACGACTTAATTGAAATTATTAGTTGGACGAGAAAAGCTTTGGTGCGATCCCAGTTTTCTAACTAGAAAGTATCCGCCGTTTTATTATTAGGTTTCGTTGCTCTGCTTTCTAATTTAATTTTTATTCGTGATTCCTCGGAGTTACACCAACGATGCCATAATATATTATTCACACAGGCTTACTGCAAAGGGAAAAGAGGAGCATTTCGCAGGCCGAACCGCACCGTAGTGTAGAATAAAATATTATAATCTTTAGAAAGATAGAGAATGCAAATCGAATATGACACAGCATTTCATCATGCGATTATAAGCGACTGTAGTTTGAGTGAGCAAATTTTTCAGAAAATAAGATTTAAATAACTTGAAACCATTGTATACAAAGATTGTATTTAATATGCTTTGCCAAGATAGCCTTTAAAGCTTATATGTACTAAATAACATGTGGTAGGAAGAATATTTGAATATGTTTTGACTTTATTATTCAGTTGAGAGAACAGTATTCAGTTGATGGATGGTCCGACATTAGCACAAGCTCAGCCTACATAATTTTACTAACTTCAGTCAATCTACATCAAGATAATAAATATTTAGTTAGCTGCTTCACTTTCCATTAGAGAACTTCCAATTGATTTACTTTGAAAGTAGTTTTAATTCTGGTCTAGTAATAATTCAATAAAAAGTATAGAAATTCGTTTCCACAAACAATTTATTTGTATACCAGCATTTATAATAAAAACTGTTTTAACAGCAAACAAATCACTACAGAATAAATATTTACATGGGAGCTGTATCTTGTGTAAAAGTGACTGCATTTTATTTCATGAATGATGTGCTTTCACGAATATATCCGCTCCATCTAACCTTCCCACAACAGCCGCCACCGCTGTTTTATTACATTGGGGAACGCTTTCGACTATTTTCTTGGCGAACTTGCCTATGCCTGAGTCATTTCATTTCCTACATTATGTATAGCATCAACCACTCGAAGATTCCAGTCGCTGTTGAAGCGCGCTTAGTAAGTGGTTTTATGTACATCTTGGAGAAAGTGTACCACCGGAAATAGGCTATTAGATGAGCAAACTATAAAGAAGCAAGTCAAGCCATTCGTAATTGAGGAAGTAGCTTTCTTACTACCCATCCACTTGTCAATTTACTGGCACTATGTACGACCGCGGCCACCGCGACTAGTAATCGTAGTTGTATCTCGTAGTCGTAAGTTCCTATTCAGTACGTAAACCTCATTACTTACAGCAAATGCATGTTGTAATTCAAGAATTAATTACATTATTTTATCAAATAAGCATAGCCAATGCTTACACATGCATACATGACCAGAAAACTAGCAACAACAACCATTCATGCATTAAACAACCAGCTACCTCTTTGTTAGCCTCTCACAAGTGTGTTTGGGAGAAAACTGGGAAAAGACAGTTTTGTTATAAAAGGTAAGCTTTATACTACTTACTTAGAGTTTTTCCTCAATGTTTGCAGCCTGCTGTGTGCATCGAATACTTTTTGAATCCTATCAGTAGGAATTAGGAAAGGTGAGGTGGTGCGACTAGTGTACTACGAAAGAATTTGCCTTCTGGTAATTTCCAACATGTTTCTGATCTCCTCAAAAACATCTTTTCCCATCTTACCTAACATCCGCATTTTACCTGAGCGGAGAAAAAAGTTTGATGGGGAAGTGGGATTAAAACATATAATGAAATTTTCTCCCGGGATGGAGAAAATGGTACCAGAAAGTACTATTATTACGGTTACTTCTTTTTAGTTTCAAAAACAGTCTAAATGCACTGCCTTCAATTCTTTCTTGTTCGGCGGAGGTTTTGAGAAGGTAAAAATAATTTTGATAATTTAGTTAGTTTGGAAATAATATGTACGTTTTCTCTACATTCATTGAGTCACCGGCAAACAAGGACTTTTCCAGTTCGCCACCGCGACATGGAACGTCATGTTGTTGGAGTGGCGAATGTAGAGTTGCGTCGTGATTTCGTTGCGAGCTTTATTGGGTAGCTATTATTTAATTACCGAAAACGTGAACCGACAGAAACAACAAATGGAAAGTTTTGAACGTGCTTTCGGTTTCAATGTACTTTCAGTAAAAATTTCATCTACTCGCATTGTAAACAGTTGTTGCTGGAGAGTTGGTAAGAAAAACTATTAAAAAATTTTCTTTTCGTACTGTCTAACAGATTTTGTAATTGCTTAAAATTGCTCAGTAATAGATGGAGAGGAAACGTAAAAAGGGAGAAAAAGAGTGCATCGTTTTTAGCTCCGCGAGTTTCCTCTTAAGACCTTGTCTTATGCCAAATATTGTCCTGCAGAGCGTGCGCATCTGGAAAAGAAACTCCTTTGTCGCTTTAATTTAATTGCAAACTTTATTTATACTTGCAGAACTAGTTTGTAATTATGCCAGCATTTTTGACATTATGCTAATGGAAGTAAAGAAAATGAAAAAATGTTGAATGGAGTTACACTTTATTGTTAAATTATCCTTGGTCCCAAACAGTTCTCTGGAATATTCTCTGGAAAATGTTTGCTTATCCCTTGTATGAACGAACTTTCCCTTTAGATTTATAAGCTAACGCTAGACATGAGAAGAAGTATGAGATTCGCAACAAATGAAAGTCTTATCGTTGAGAGAGTTTTACAAAAGAGTACAATGCATGTAGGTACTTAAGTTAATACACTGGAAACGCATCTTCTTCACGAATTATCATGAACGTGTAAGATTATTGTTATACTCTCAGTGAGTGCTTTCAGAGTGTAAGACTGGAACCAAAAATATGTACCATAGGCAAAGGCACTATCATTGTAGTCGGACATTGATCTGGAAAAATGGAGTTGTTGTTCCCTTTTCTTCTTTTTTTGTATAGAATGAAAAAGAAAGAACAACAATACCTTCAAAGCACCAGCTTGCTAGTACATGAAGTCAGAAGAACCGTTATCCATTTCATTACAGTCACTCTTAATAATGATATCGTGTACATCACATTGTTGAAACTTGCTCCTTTTCAAATCGCGTTTTTGTCTTTTCAATTTTTCTCGTAGCGTCCTCAGCATCATCAGTTTTGACAGTGACAGCTAAGCTAGCTGAAGTAGAGTATGAATACCGTTTCGTAGAAAAGAGGAAGGAAGGGAGGTTTAGTTCTAGTCTGGATGGGAAAGTTGTACGAACCTAACACAGTGTTGTTTGTAAAATGTTTCCGTGCTATTTTGTTTTGTGTAACTTACTTTTATTGGGAAAGTGTGATCTTGATCACCACATGGAAAACACAGGCACGCACTCGAATCATTTCGATTTGAATGCCATGGGCTTTTTACAGCTAGTACATTTTGTCGTTATTTTTATTAAGACAGGAATATTTTACTTGTTACTATTATGACTACATTTTATTCTTGCCATTGTGTTAAGTGATACATTAAACATGAGATTGGAAAGGAGTCTCTGCCAATAGCACATTAGAAAATGATCAACGAAGACATCCCACTTTCCAAAATAATCGAAAAATAAATAACACTCGTGACGTGACCGCCGCATTCAACTCTGGTAGTACGTGAATGTACTACACTGCGTATTACTCAAAGTTTGTTGAGCTCTTAAAACTAGTGTGTATGATTGAGAAGATATGCTTCTACGTCATCATTATTTTCATTTTCCATGCCAGTGGGTATAGCACGTACAGACTACGAACTGTAATCAAAGACTGTGTTTCTATTTCTTCCCACTATTCTTTAAGGTTATTAAATTTTTCTTCCTGCGATAACACAGGAGTATTATTTTCTTTTATGATATGATATGATGGCAAAGTAAAGTAAAGTAAAAGCGTCTAGCTCCCAGAGAACATTGCTGCCTTGTTTGTGTTGATCCTTAGACAAATCTCTGCCCTTCGCCGTACTATTACACTCTTCTTTATACTTGTCACCGTCAACTTTCACTGAGGAAATGAAGAAATGAAGTTTCTCATTACTTTCTCTTTTCATCTTACTTTCCCTTGCCTTTGTTGTGGCAAAAATAACTACTACTACGTACTGCTATTACTTCGATCGTATTTATTGTGCTTGAGCGAAGTAGTGCATAAGCTTAGATAAATTGTCAGAAAAAGCAATATTGGAAAGCAACTCTGCACACTTATGAACCATTAATTGAGTCGGGTATCCACTTTCATGGTTTCAAAAATACCACATTCACATATTTTGTTATTGAAGGACCGAAAATACTGTCAAAGTCAAAATTATAGAGCTAGAGAGTGTAAGAGCAATATAGTATGCCCATTAAAATACATGTTACTTTTGTCATGCTCGTTTATACTTACTTGAAATGCGAAGGCTGCATCACGAAGTACGCGATCGAAGGGGACGGAAAAAAGTTCATGTTGCAGACCCACACAAAAAGTCTCACTTTTTTCACACATTCTCCATTGCTGGAAAAGTCTTCAGACGAATCTACTGACTTGAGATTCTGAGAAACGAGCGCCAAGCGAACAATGGAGCTCGATTTTTCAGGGGAAATGGTTATTCGCTGCTGGTGACTCTGTCCATAGGTATTAAGTATTCAGTGGGACGTAAGGATCATGTACTAGTGTTACAGTCGTTTTAAGTGTGATGTGATGTGCGATCAATGCACACAAAACATTATATAAGTCCTCGACAGTAAGTAAGTATATTGTTCCTTTTAGTTTTTCAACAACAACAACAACAAGAACAAGTACACCTCCTTTTGAACATTTTTTGTTGCTTTGAGTATCGTCACTGTTTAATTGTGTTTTTGTGTTTGCCAATGTATTTTGCCAAGGATTAGGCTAGGATTTTCCCTCTTTTCTTGACAAGAGACGAGAGTTTGTAAGTAGTATGTAATAAGCGCCAGCACACTCAGACATCTCACCACGAAGAAAAAGAAAAAGAGGAAGAGGAGTAAAGTAAAGGGAAAGTAGGCTGTGGACGAAAAAATCAACCAACCATTTCAATCCAACCCATTCACTGTTTGCTGCCGCACTGACGACGCTGGTTTTGATACTGCTGCTCGTTCCACTACAACTGCTTTTACTACCAGAATATTATAATGTTCTTACTACGGACCACTTTTTTTTGAATGGAGGACGGTCTGAAAAGACATCAGCAAGCTGCCGCTTCTAGCTCTTTCTCCGTTATTTTACTGCCTTTCCCTGTTTAGCTAGCTGCGGATTACCATGAGGTTTTCTTTCTCCAGGTTGGAGAAATATTGCAAATTGCAATAGGTAAAAGTGTAATAAAGGACCTACGCCAAATGCTACTGGGAGGTAGTTACTCTTTGTTCAGTCTGAGGCAGATGATACCTCCTCCTCTCTCCTGCTTCCTTCCTCTCACTCACTCAAGTTCCTCTTCTGGTATCACTGTTCCCCTCATCAACATCATGATCAGCAACAACAATATCACTCACTTACTACTGGAAACGGGCTCTACATATAATAAATGTGATGTTTATGCAATGTTTTGTTTGTTTCTCTCTTTGTTTGTGCTTGTGCTCGTTTGTGTCGTCGTGTGCATTTTCTGCAACTCCGCTTCTTTATAGACTTCCTTTTCCTCTCCACAGAAATCGTTGAATGAACACACAAGTATCGTCGGAGGAGTGAAAAACCTGAAATCAGACAGAAGGGATCACATCACATGTTTTTATAAAATCTTTTTTCTCCTCTTCCGTTTTAGTAGCTTTTTCAGGAAAGGACAGACAAATGCCGTTCCAAGGCTCCTGCTTTCTCCGATGAGCTTTAAGAGCGGTTCTATTTTGTTCTGTCTATTTCGTCTGTACCATTTCATCGTACTTCGTTCCCAAATCAAAGTTTCATTTAAAAATGAATTCAGAACCAGAACAGATTGTTTTTATGAACCTGTGCGCGCGAGATAAGGACTATTATTCTGAAATTGTAGACAAGACGAAGGAGACTATTTTATGTATGGGGAGGATCTGCATTCAAGATTTGTTCTCTTGAGCCCTCACAAAATTTATATTTATATAAAGCTTCAAGCCAGTCAAGCAGATAAAACTAAACAGCCATAATGCAAATTTTCGTGCAATTTTAAGCATAAAAAGTTAAGAAAAACTGAAAAAGTCGTATATAAAAGAACAATTTCTTTTGTGCGTATTCTTTCGTTCTACAATATCGTTGGATGCGTCGACTGACGCATACCTTTGTTATGCTAAAGTTTTACAGGTTCAGTTCTACCAAACAAACTTTCTAAAACGAAAAACGACCGAGTGCTGTTGATTGTTTTTTAAACAAATGACCTTAGATTAAAATTTGCACTTTGCTTACTTAAGCCTCGCTATTCCAAGGATCCGGATGCTTTCGTTCCATTTTCTCAAATGGCTGAAAAGAGGAATAAGCGCAGACAAACACAAAACACTTTCTTTCAAGTTTATTTTCTGGAGCGGAGTTACTCCAAAGCGGAGATACTAGCTACTTAAAATTAGCTTGTGAATAGCGTAGTGAACTTAGCCGCCTTTGTCTATCTTAATTACTTCTTCTAACAGTTACCCAAAATGTAAATTGTTAAACCGGAATTAATGGTTGATTTGAATTTTAAGAGTATTTTTGTTGATTAATAATTTCGTACTGTCTCAATGTTTGTCTGGTGTGAAATGTAATTGCAACAACTTGTGCCCTTCGGTTTTAATGAGAATACAAAGTAAAGTTAAAGTCGGTAACCTAAAGATGTCGGTTTAAAATTTTGAAAATGGATAATGCAGTAGTGGCTACATAAAATTACCAGCAAGGATTGGCATTATGATAAATACAAATTGCTTGGACTCAAAAAATTCTCTCCTAATTTAGGGTGATTCTTGAATGTTTTACTATTTTAATATTAGAATTACGACATTACTGACCTAAAAAGTCACATGTAGGCTGCAAGATGAAACATGAGTTTTTCAAAATGTGCTCCGCTTCTCGACTGCTCTTTCTTTACTCTTGGACCGTGCAGCAGAACAAAGAAGAAAGAAGAACTGAAATTAACTTTGTTTCTCTTCACTTTTCCTTCTGTTTTACATTCTACGACGAGTACTGTTGATGACACGGCAAAGTCTTTAAAGTCCTTTTCTTCTATTCTTCTTCTTCTCTTGAATATTAAAAGAGAAATGTTTTTATTATATTCACTCTATCATTTTGTCTGCACTTTCTCGCAGTAGAATGGGACACTCCTTTGGTAGTTTTAGATAACTCGTGTAGAATGTAATGTATTTTTCTCACTTTTTCACCAAACGAAACGAAAAGACTAATCTGAAATGACCTAGACCAGACTTTTTCAGTACCGTTGAATAGTAATATCGTGAACCCGGAAATATGAGAAAAGCGAAGAACTCCAAATAGGACATAGAATGATGAAGATGAAGAAGAGTGAAAGAGAGGCTACTGCAGCTGATACTTTAGTTAGAAATAGAATAAAAAGTGGAACACCGAGGATGATGATGATGATGATTAAAGTAAAAGACCGTTTGTTTTTTATGTGGAGGCCTGGCTCAACTGTGCTATTTGCAGCACAAATGTTTCACTTCTCTTTCCGCCTCACTCTTCTAGGCTGAAATGAGCGAAGATGCGTCCCAGAGCACTGGTGCAGGGAAAATGAAAGCAGGAGTTGGAGAACGGCCAAGTGTAAATCCCTCGCTTTTTCTCTGCTTTCTCCAGTCTACTTCAGAATCTCATACACTCCCACATTATACAGAAGCCGTACTGAGCTCAGCGCTTACTATATAGATGTTGTTTCGTGCTCAAGGTTCAACGAAATATTGCCGGAATACCTCATAAGACCTTTCTCGTGCTAGTCCTTCGCATTTTGGTGAAAGCTGGTGGTTCAGAATCAGGCACATGGTATTGGTCTTATTATAACGCAATGGTCTGAAATTCAGCCTCCGTGAATGCGTGAGATTCACAAAATTCGGAGAACGAGAAAAATTCCTAACGTTCGTACGCTACCCAAGCAAGTAATACAAAGTCGAGAATCGTTTGCTATTATCAATTGCGAAAAGACGAGAGACGAAAAGTGCTGTTGGCTTATATTATACATGATTCAGACCTTTCACAAGGTAACACATGAAGAACAATTCACTTTAAACTAAGCCCTTGGAACAATGTGAATAGTCGATTCTATCAGAGTGAGAGTAGTATGAACTTGAAGATTTTTAAAGGAATTTGTATAAATAAATGTGCACATTATGCACGGTGTATTTTACTGAGGTTGGATTGTTAAATAGGGATTCGGTCCCACTGAGAACTTTTCAGTCGAGTGGAGAAGTTAGGCATGTTAAACAATCAGTGAAATAGAACTAGAAGGCATTTTAATGGCACTTGCTTTATCCGACGTGCCTTTGGAACAAACAAACCACAAATCCGGGTCTACAGGCCAATTTTGAAACTATCTCTGCTGAATTAAAACATCAGTCGGGTCTTAAGGGAAGTTTACAGAAACATTTTGTCACGCGTTCTCGTTTCAGTTTCAGTTCGTTTCAGAAAACGTATGTCTTTATTTCTACCATAGTACATACTAATACTATGAAACATTGTACATTATGACTTTATCAACTTTCACCACCTTGTGAAAAGTATTTGCAATTGCGTTAAAAATTAATTCAGGAACGTGCAAATCGGAAACATCTTGAAAATAAATAAATCCTTCTTCAATTAAAGTTTACATGCATTAAAGCTTTTGATTGGCCGTTAATTTAGTTAATACAAACAATGCGTATTAGTTTGCATTGAACAAGAATAAATATCAGTGGTTAAAGAACTCATTAAACTAACGGTGTCATGTCATACAACTGTTTCAGTGAAAATAAGATATTTTCACTTTTTTAGACGCTTCCCGTCATTGCCTCTGACGTTGAGAAGCATCGAGATTGACAATTCTATTCACTGTGGAAAGTGGAATTAAAAAAGTGAGAAATACCTTTCAAATGCAATAATGGTACATATGTGAGACTTACTTTTGTCGAAAACCATTTTTTATCGACAAGCTGCAAAAATACATGCTTACTGCGGAGAAGTAAAAATGTGCGGAACTTGTACATAGAGATGAGCCGATAATAAACGTTATCTGAGCCGTCATTACGTAATATCAGAAGTGTAAGGTATGCACGATATATTGTGAAAGTTAAGGCAGCGCTGCTACTAGAATGCTTGAGACTGCAAAGTTTTCTGCTTCTCTCGGCACTAGTCGGCCGGCGGCTTTCCTCTTCCAGTTATTTTCTCTAGAGACTTTTCTTCCCTGCTCTCGTTTCTGTGACACAAGGCAGTGTCTCCATTCATTGCTGTAATTTTTACTTTAAAACTGTCGAAATGACTATACAACCGCTTTACATGGTGACTACTGAGTTCGCAGTTCATGTTTCATTTTCTATTATTCACGCTGTTTAACAATGCATTTTAATAAGACAGCGCGACAATGTTACTGCTTTTTCCATATTGTGCTTCTCATTTCTTCACAAGTAAGCAATATAGAATGTTATATGATGCTCCTCTGCCGTAAAATTTTGGCATGAAAATGTAATGCAGCACGACTCACTCACAGTATTGTTGTAATAGCATTTTCTCAATTTGCAGTTACAATTTATAAGTGATCTACAGTATTAAATAATCTTTAGTGGATGCTTTTCCGCTGGAGTTGTTTTTACCGTAAAACATAATTCACAATTCACATTGCTTTATTTAAAGGTATTCCAACGTGTACAATTGTAATTTAAGCCCACGGATTTTATGGACACATATTTAACTAAACGAGTTTCAGGAAACATTCCTGTTTCATTTGATGAAAGCAAACACCTCGTAAAACGGCGTAAAAGTTATTCCGTTAGGTATAAGTTTGAAGTCCAGTTCAGACACATCGACATTAATTTTGTTCGAACATGTCAAAATATAACAAATGGAAAGTTGAGAGAAAAGATTTATTGCCGAATTCAGTCTTCTGTTTTTTCATGTTACACACACCCAACGAGTTTTTGTTTGTTATTAATTTCCCTCATCATCATGAGCGTTTCTCTCGAAGACTGCTCAATAACCCTAAGAATGTAAAATTACGATCGTTTGCGTTTCCTGTTCACATTCGTTCGTGCAACGAAGTTATTAAAGTTAAATTCCACGCCGCGTGCCAACCAACAACACTTTTTTATAAAGTACATTAGGTAAAGTAAAAGTGCATAGAAATGACATAAAGGAACTTTATCCTTAAGATTTTCATATACGATAAATACAAAAAATACAGAAAACGTTTCCAAATGCAAAATTATATAGTTTATGTAAGAGTTACTTAATTTTTAAAAAATGGATCGAAGAAACGAAAAAGTGCCAGTGTTCAGTAAAAAACGGAGAATAGAACCGAGAACGATGAAAATAACAAATGATATGACGAATCACGCAAACAATGTATGTATAAAAATTATATCGGTACTGAGGGTCTATACAGACAGATCCTTGAGACACGAGAGTGAAATGAACTACTTTTCACTTGGCAATTCGGAAAATGGTATTTTCATTTGTAGCGAAAGCAAAAAAGTTGTATTTCCTCGTAGATCCTTGTTTCATACTTTGGAAATACTTTAAACTTTGTTTTCCTTCTATTCATCATAAGAAAAGAAAAAGGCAAGTAAAACATCAATAACACAGAGCGGAAACAAAGAGTAGGACATGTCGTAAAGAAAAAGTATGTAGATTGTTGAAAGAAAAAAATACAAGGCACGAAAAGGAATTCAATTCAATCAGACGGAAAGCATTATTGGAATGAAAGAAGTATGAGCTCCTTTTTCTCATATTGTTTTTCTTTTCATATAGTAAGTAAATACAAGAAAGGCGGAGATGCGTCTCTTTCTTGTATTAGTGGAGGATGGCACTGTATACACATTACAGATAAATAAACACCTTTTCCTACGTTTACGGAGCTCCTTTGAAACTTTGGCAGAGGAGATGAAGCGACGAGATATGAACGACGTGGCTAACAATAAAAATGTTGAATGAATGTAAGAATGACGAAAGCTTGAGCCGAAAACGAGAGGAGTCAACAAACCAATTGTTTTTCCTTTCAATTTGCCAAGCCTCCACTCTACCCTTCCGTCTTTCAACTCTGCCCAAAAACCATCTCTAAACAAACATAGGCAAAAAAAAACATCTTTGATGTATGAAGATGAATTAGGTCGATTCGTTGAAACAAAATCTTGAAAGCGAAAGTGGCTACAGCGAGAATAGGAAATATTGCACAAAACAGATTAACCTATACAGATATAACTTTTGTATCAACATCAGCCAGAAATGCTTTCACCAAATGGATGGAACTGAAAAGATGAGACGAGGTACACCTCTTATGGTTATTTACTTGCTTTTATGGACTTAAACAGAATAAAAAGCACAGTGGACTTGCGGATTTCTTTTCGCTTTCAATCGTACCAGCGGTCGAGCAGATCTATATTTCATTCCTCTTTTTATTCCATTTTTCAAGTGCAGTACGGAAAAGGTAACAAATCAAATCAGAAAAAAACGGTCTGTATTCCCTCTCTACCTTTAGGATGCATTTTCACTTTTCACACACCCATGTGCGTGTTTTACACTCTCGTGTGGATGTGAAAACTACAGAATGTTACTGCTTCCAGAACCCCGCCACTGTGCTACTTACTCTCAATCTAGTAGACTAATAATGGAAACGAACATGTCCAGTTTTTCATGTTTTTCTCTTTTGAAATCTCTGCCCAAGTTGAACCAGAGATAAATCATTCAGCCTTGTTAAAGTAACGTAAAAATAAAACTGTGTTCTCCTCTTGCAGGTAAGGTTTTACTGTAAAATCTAATAAATTTTTTTGGTGATTGTCGAATCCCGGTGGATTTCTTTGTTCACTTTTCCAGTTCATTTTTCTTATTCACGCTGCTGGTTACGCCTCAAAGTTTCAGAATCACAAACGATGATGTGTTCTGTTTACTATTTTACCGGAAGTCATCTCCTTCTTGTCCGCCTCTTCTTCAGTTCTTCCTGAAAATCCACACCGGTTTTATGTATACAAAACGAGCAGACGGAAAAGATAACAGCATCCAATCCAATCCTACAATAAATTATTAGCCTGCTTTTACTTCCTACTACATTTTCTCACAGTGACACGAAAGTAATAAGGCATTACACCTAGGAATGTGTTTATACACGCGTGTGCTAGTAAGGCAGGAAAAGGAAAAACTGCTTACATGCATAAATGAAATGAAAGTAAAATTCTTTATATTTCCACTTTCGTATTCCTTTCCTACATATTTTTCTTCAAAATAACTTTAGCTATAGTTTCTCATGGTATGTTTCAACCGACAAAAACATTTTCTCCTGCAGATACAACCACTTGATATAAAGCAATCAAGATGAAATACAGCCTTTCAAAAAGCAAAACGATATAATTCCTCGTGTTATGCCGTGCAGCTTGTCCTGTTATTATAACTTATAACGAATTCCCTTCTTGCCACTACTATTCAACGCATTACTCGTGGAATAAGACAAGGTGTGTAGGTGAAGCAAAGCAATATTAAAGCTAAAGCAGAAAAAGCAGCAAAGAAGATTGAATAAAGGTATAAAAACCATCGACCAACTTTGTTACTTATATTCCTGGAACCTCATTTTGCTTCCACTAATACAACATACACAATTCATATCCAATATTCTTACGCTTACCTAGATCACTTGAGGCTTGCGCCTTTCCCTCTTAACTCCGCAGTTTTCGCTCCACATCTCACCTGTATCCTGGAAAATGAAGCTCAACGGTGGGTTTGCAATCCCAGACGCGATATCATTAAACAAGGAAGAGCTAAAAACGTTCTTGACGTTGCTACAATTTCACCGAGAGTGAGTGAACAGATCAGCAGTCAGTAGTCTTGAATGAAGAGGAGAAGATCTCCACGGGGAATCCTCTCTGCCTGCGTATGCTCTTCCTTTGCCGTGTGCGTAAAAGAAAGGCAGAGAAAGTGTGCTAGTGGAAACGGGCCAATCTTTCTCTTTATATCCGCTTTTGGAGATGGCGATAGGAATATACACATAAGCGGAATTGGTGGCATTTGTGCCCTTTCCTTGTATACCTTGTTTTTGCATGCTTTTATTAGTCATCTTAACGTCAAAAGTGGCTAACAAAGCTGTTCACGCGAGTCAGTTTTTGGAAACCAAATATGTTGTACCGTTGTTAATATTGATATTGATAGAAAGAAATTTGTCTAGTCTAGACTTTCACTGATTTTGCCACAAAAAGGCTATTCTGATAACTGATAGTCAGTCATTAATACACATCTGACATCTGCACACAACGAGATGAAGAGATCCCGATATTGCAGATTGTAGTTTGCAGCCATTCCCCGCAGACTGTTCGTTATGCTTTCACCTTGCGCCATCCTTGAACAATTTGACTGGTCTTGTAATACTAAAGGCGTCTAGATGTATGAAAAATCGATGCAATTGATGAAGATAATATTTTCATGGATAGCACAAAAATGAACTACAAGAAAACATTTTTTTGTGCTGATAATTTGTAGTTTACTATAGCTCAATATAATCGTACCTAAAATACAGCAAACAATTGTAGACTGTTGAGAAAAAGTATAGAAATAATTGAAGTTATTACATAATACTCGGAGTAATTACCATCTACGATGAATTAAGAGAGAAAAAGCATATTATCAACCTGCTGAGACAAGATATTCTTTAAACTAACAATTTACACTACATATCAGCGTCACTTATTGTTATTTCCGAATTTATTTATTCTGGAAATCAAAATTAAATACACAATGCAAAGGGGCAGATATGTTTATTCACAAAACATTTTTAGTTACACACAGTTTGACGATTTTCTTAAATAATGTTAACGGAGATTGTGTTTTGTGTCGTGGTGCGTATTGCCCACTTGTCTCACATCCTCATTATTGGTCATACTACAACAAGTTGATTAACTAACTCACTTTAGTTAAGCTCAATAAACACCTACATAGTTCAGTTTTCAAATGACTGAAGGTCAAAATTGATACTACGATTTGGTAAGTGTACATAGTATCAGAATATACAAATATTTGAGATTTCACATTATTAAAATTTATGTTATTTCCAAAAATAATCTTTAAGAGTAAAAAGTTCTCTTTTAAAATACAAATGCATTTGTCTACTACAGTGTATAACAAGCGTATAGTAAATATTCCAAAAGAATAACTTGTAAATTCTATTTTGTATTCCTCAGTCAATACTAATATTAAAAATTAAAATAACGTTGATTTCAAACTGATCCCGGGTTTGTAAAAATTGTTGTAATGTTTTGCGAATTATGAATGATTATTCTATGCTGATTGCTTGACTTTTTAACGTAAATTAAGGCTCGGAATCGTCCATTTTTTCGTTGTCTCCGTCATTGTTGGAATTATTTGAGTCACCGCTGCCTTCATCAACAACCTCAGCGTTGTCGTTAGATTCCTCCGAGTCTGATGCATCATTTGGAAACATTTCTTCTAAGGATCGAGGAGGCGCCCAGTAGATCTTTGTTTGATAAAATTTTATCACCACTTGAGGGCACTTTATGTTCGCTTCCCTGGCCGGCACAACAT
>VYYJ01001531.1:0-29775 GCA_021029165.1 Cyphoderus albinus | reverse complement strand
ATTGGGCTGTGGGGTGAGCTGACGGTGGGGTGTGGGGTGAACTGACGGTGGGCTGTGGGTTGAGCTGACGGTGGGTTGTGGGGTGAGCTGACGTTGGCTGTGGGGTGAGCTGATTTTGCCATGTTCATGTTGTATGTATAAAGTTGCCTAATGATAAACAAATATTTTAAACAATGCGGAATTAATCTAAAAATAGAGGGGCGACTTAAGATTTCCAATGTCATTGTTTAAACGCTACATTTCATTTTACCGAGTCTTTGTTGAGATGAAATGTGAGAAAAGCCATTTTTGAAAGAGCTCCAAGTTCCAACCAACGCAATGGAAGTTTCCGTCCTTCTCTTCTGGAACCTTTAATTTTCTTTCAATTTTGATTCATAGAAACAGTCATGTCGTTAGAGTAAAAATGTTCAGGTAACAATTTAAAAAAAAAAATGCTGGAATTTTTTTTTGTAGCTGCCACAATCTCTCATCCTTCGTCAACTATCGAAAGATTGTTCTGAAAGTAGTAAAATATTGAATTTGAATTGGATACGTTTTTGGTAGCGCATGCTTAAACCGGAAGTGATTTTAGAGCAAAATGGCTAACATGGCGGATGCGGGAGATGAAGATTTGGGAGATGTAATTTTCAATGAGGAGGGAGAGCCAGAAACCGAAATTGAAAAATGGGACGAAGAACATAACGAAGTGCATGAAGAAGAGTATGACAAAAAGCCGAAGAAGAAAGAAATAGACAAAGAAAAAGAAGTTGTTGATGAATACCAGAATGTGCTCTTCATAAATGAAGAAGTCCCGGAAGGTTCCAAACGCGAATTTGCGAAAAACTTACTGAAGAGTTTTCGTTCATGTCAAATTTTCATGACAATTCTATGCCGACTTCCCATAGTCTGCTTTGAAACGGAGGACCACTCAATTGTGTTCGAGTATCACTGGTCGTCCATAAAGGGCAACTTATTCTTCATCAGTTTTGCTATTCTCCTCATCCTCACAATTCTTAGCACTTTTAACATTGTTTCCATCATGTTGGACTTTCCCAGGCAACCCAAGGAGGTAGATGCCGATTGGGACAGAAAGGTGGTGGACGGGGAAGTCCAATGGTCAACCATAATTGACGTGGTCAATTACAATGGATTTCCCAAGTGGGCTCTTTCAAACGAAACTTTGAAAGTAACAAAGGACCAAAAAGTTTTACGGGCGGAAGAAATGTTCATTTTCCGGAGAAATTTGGCTCCTCTCCTCATGGTCATATTTCCACTGTATCATATTCTCACCTCGGACTGGAACTTGTATCGCCGAAGGCATTTTGTCGCGAGCTATTTAACAATCTGGACGGAAAGTGTGGAACTCATGAAAATTGATGCGGCAGGGGAGGCCAAAAAATATGTCAGATTATTTCTCTACTATTATGTTACTTGGATTTTGGTTTTCGTTCTCGCTTGTGCCTCTAACGCTGCTCCTGTCGCTTCAGGTACGTAAAAGCCGGGTGACCTTTAAGCCCCTTTATGACATAACTTAAATGCTAGTTTTGCTTTGATGTTTTAGGAGCTCCGGTTGCCTTCGCTATTACCTGGATTCGATGTTTTTATCCACCGATTCACACACTGCCCGACGTTTACATTTTGGCCATGAGGGCGGTCGGTGGATTTTTTTACTTGTTTTGTGTAATTTGTTCCAAAGTCTACGTCTTATTTTTTCTATACATCTGCAAAATTCTGAAGACTGCATGCACCGTCTGGAATGAGCGCCTGGAGAGAGTTTTCAGCGAGGAGGAGCGCGCAAAACAAAGAAAGGACAAATGCGCTTCACGGACCGGGTTTGATCACTTATTCAAGGATTATGTGACACTGCTTGACCTGTTAAGTGGAGCAGACACACTCTTCACCAATATAATCGAGTCATACTACTCCATGACTGTGATAAGCATTGTGTTTGAAGTGTACTATTTGGTGCGACCAGTCTCCGAAACTCAAACCGAATTTGAAAAGGTAAACTTTCCAATATGCCGATGGTCTTCATTTAAAAAATTTAAATTGACATCCCATGAACAAACTAATTTTGGCGATTGTTTCGCAGGCACGGACCTTCGACATGTTCTTGGTGTTGATTTACATTTGCAATTCGATCATGGTCTGCTACCTCGTCTCAACTGGCGCGGCAGAAGTAGGCGAGGCGTCTGCAAACGGCCTGGAAATTATTAGAAGACAAGGAATTATGGGTCATCGGAGTGATGCCGAGATGCATTTCATGATAAGTCTGTACATGAGCTACACTGGCCACTTTGATACCGCATTGATCGGAGGAGGCTACTTCATTTTGGATAAACCTTTCTTTGTCGCGCTTGCAGGTAATTATTTCTGTAAAATTAGAAAAGAAAGACTAGACTTATATTAGTGTAGAAAGAAGCATATTACGAACATATTTTTAAACTCCTTTTTAGGTACGATGGTGTCCTACATCATCATCATTTTTCAGTTCCAACCTGCTCTGGGTCTCACAGACGAAGAAGAAATCGACTTAATTGGCACCAAAGACGATATTCAAGCACTCGTGATGCATGTGGAGAATACATTTTACTATGTCGAAGAACGGGAACCCGGAACATAATTATGTAACATTATGTAATTATGTAAACAATACAAGCAACAGTTTTTTTTAAGGTTTTGAAAAGTATTTTAGTGTCAGTTAATTGATAATTTGAGTTTAAGCCAAACAAAATGCTAATTTTAAAAGAGCAGTTTGTGCATCATCAAAATCACAACTCAAAACTAAATTCTTACAACAATATTTCTCCCGAGAAGAAACCCTTTTCTCGCACATTATCGTATAAACACTTTTCTAGACTCAAGACCAAGATCGACTTCAATTTGCCCTGCTGTCATTTTTATAGCAGTTTTTCTAAATGTGCTCATTTTTATTACGTTATAGTGGTATAACTTTGAAACTAGTACTGTGATATTATAGGAAATAAAATTATAGCTAATAAATATAACATAAACATGACAGTGCAAAGCTTGCTATTAAAATAATATTATGCATTTACTGGTTACATTATGGCCGTTTTTATAGCAGAAGAGAAATGAGGTCAGAAATCTGCCTGTAAGGAGAAGGAGGCGAAGGCGAAAGAAGCTGTGCGTCCCATTTTCTCAGCTTATCTCTCTGTCGTTTTTTCTCCTCAAACTCAACTCGATACATTTACCAAGACCCTCATTTCTGCCTCTCCGACAACCGTTTTACTTTCGTTTATTATATTATGTAAGAAGGGAAGTGAAAAACGCTGCCAGTGTTATCCGATGTGAAAAGACTCTTTACTTTGCACTAGAACGAAAGCGCTGTAGCAAAAAAAATGAGGCACGACAAGACACTGGTAACGAAGAGTACGACAACGACATAAAATATTAAGTATTTTTTGACAGGGATGGGAATTGGGTGTGTGTGAATGTAATTCACTGGTATTTTCCGTTTTGACCGAAAACCGTTTTTCCAAACAAAATCAGTAGAAAATATTTCTTGAATGCAAAATTGGGGCATAACGAAACATCTTGAGTAGTTATCACCGAGAATCGAGACATAGGTAATGTAATACATGTGTAAAACATTTTTTTCCATACGTAAATAAACTTTCTTGCCAGTGACGTTTTTTTCCGTTGTGAATACGATATCTGAAGTTGGAATGGAAATATATCTCATCCTTGCTTTTTAGGTTCCACTACTCCATACATCAAACAAAGCTTTTTTACTCTCTGACTCTATTGCTTTAACAGAATTGCGTTATATTAATAGGAAAAAGCAATTTTTCGCTTCAGCATCATCGGCACTGTGCTTGTGCTATGCTGCCTTACGTCCAAACACTTATTACAAAAGGCACATTTATTGAAAAAGAAATTTTCTTCATTTCCAATTCACTTTCCTTCCTTGCTAAATTCCCATATTTTTTCTTTTAGACATGTCACGACATTCTTCTATCTTCTGCAACAACTGCAACTTGCAACATAACACCAACGTCTTGGAACAAACAAACAAGCAGCAATAAGAACATGGCAAAGATAACAGCGTGGAGTTGACAGTTGACCTACTGACCCTCACTCAGAATTGAAAGAATAGGGTCTGGGCCATAGTCAATGAAATGAAACGAACGTAGAGTACAAAGCAATGAAAAAGACGTTCAGAGACAGGAAACTTGCAGCTATCCATGTTATTATTATTATTATCCGTGCTTATCAACAACATCACATCACCATCACTATTCACCACAATCATCCTCATCAGCAGACAAAAAAGGGTGAAATCTGGAGCGAACAATTTCTTCTCGTAAAATTTATATTGGCAATATTCCAGGCTTAGCGTAATTTAACATAACACGGCTCAAACAAAGTGTTTTTTTTCTTTCGATTGCATCTTTTTCTTCTCCTTTTCTCATTCCCATCTCCTCAAAACAACATTTTTGGTTCCTTCGTTTATTCATATTGAACATTTTTTCCCATCTTTTCTCTGGAGAAATGTTCCGGAAAAGTGCGTTTAATTCGAAAAGTAGGCCAGTCAGACAATTCTTCGTGAACAGCACACATCCATATTCGGTACAATTATATTATATACCATAAGACATAATGGAGTGGAAATAAAAAGCTTTCAGCAAAGCAGACAAGTCACAAAAGATGAAGAGATGAGCGAACGTGAATGAGAATGTCGTAAAAAAAGATGAGAATTGGGGCATTTAGCCCATTTTCGTGTGATTTTATTCAAGGGAAAAAATCCTTGTTTATTACGCTGCTCCAAATTAACTATTTTTGTGTTACATCATGATAACGCTCGCGGTGGAATCCTGAAACGTTCGATAGGTTCAGATGGCTTTGTTTTATTGCTTAAGTTCACGGTCTTGTCATGTCTAAAAGTAACCATAATAGAAATTGGTTGGTTGGTTAGAATCTCAGAAAGGAATAATTAGTCTTCAAATTGGAGACAAGTATGCACGCGGGAACAATTTCCGGTTCGTTTGTAAAATAAAGTGGCAGACCCAATCTAATGGCAATGGCAAGTCATTATCCGTGATTTCATTGAAAACGCAACAAAACTACTAACTACTGTGGCCGTCAAATTCGTGCGTCGTAAAAAGAACATTTCGTTTTTCAGAGCATGACTATGACCAACTGAAAATTGCTACTCATCGTTATCGTCAGTCTCTGTAATTTGCACGAAGTTCGTTTGTTTGTTTGTTTGTCCGAACTGACTGTTACTCTATTTTTATCTGTGAGATTCTCATCTCATAATTAGAATTTTCCGGATTTCATTTGAAATTCTCCAACTCACGTAAACATTTTGTTGTTTTTCATTATAAAATAGATAAAAAGGTGAAGTGGTGCTCCAACAACTCCAACCTCCAAAAACGTGGAATATAGATGTTGATGCTGATGATATAATGCCATGAACCATAACATGATGATCTCAAATCGTAAAATAAAAAATAAGGTTGGGCAATTTTAGTATACAAACAGCAAACATTGGCTCTTGTGCATAATAACTGCATGCAAGGATTGCAACTCAGAAGACGAGTGATGCGAGTCAGCTTCAGTCTGTCTTGTCTAATCTCAATGGTGAAAGTCAATGTTCGTAGTTCCTGTGGCTGGCAGTGGCAATTGGAAACGAAACGAGCTGCTCCGAATGATGACTTGCCGAGGAAAAAATTTGGAAGAAGTTTGCCAGTTGCCACTGCCAGCATAAAACGAGCTGTTCTCTCAGAGACTTACTTCATACAGTCTTGGACTTCTGTGGGGGAAATTATTCGCACAAAATACTTTTTGGGAGCCAGCTTCTTACTTTGGAATCATCGCCAAACAAATAAGAGGAAAAAATAAGCAAGTGAAAGTTTTTTGTCTACCCAGTCACTTTACTTGTTCTCGAAAGAGTTTTATTTGTCAAGTTTTGTGGTAGTTTTGTTTTAATTTAGATATTGCTTCTCCTCTGACGTCTTTTTTGGCGTCACTCTATTGTTTGCGTGGTGGTAATCGAATCACATTCCACCCCAACAGATCCTGCCAAGTACGTTTTGTGTGAGACTATAAAATGCCTCTCTGATTTAGCTTTTAGCCCATTTTTAGACCAGAAGGACAAAGAAAATTAAATTCTTTCACAGTGAACAATTTCTTTTCTTCGAGATATGCATTGTCAAAATTGCATTAATGTCCTTGTTTGCGTATTTGATTAAAGTATACTGAAATTAAGTGATTCACATAAGACATACATATGATGGTAAAAACGTTGACGCAGGTTTGAAATATTTTGCTCAAAAAGTGCACTAAATATGGCAATGAAGATTTCCATTCCGGCGAGCTTGCTCTTGCCAGGTAATTAAAGCGCTGATCTATTTTTAATTCAAAAAACTAACTATTGATCTATTATTTAAATACTCTTACCTTACATAATTTATTATTAATATTATGCATGCAGTTGTTTCGTATTTACGTTCAATCTATTTCGTTGAAGACAAAGTTTTTATATGTAAATTTTACACTCTTTTGCTTGTTCAAGACTTATACTCTTTGACCTTTCTCCTTGTATTTTTCCGGAAGGAAGGAAACAATTAACTTTCAACTGCGTAGCCTCTTTTCCTGCTCGCAAACTTTGCCAAACTTTGCAAAATAAAAAAATATGAAACTCATGCACATTTCGCGTTTGAACACAGAGCAAGGGGTTCCCAAAAGTAAGACAAAGGCGAAACAAAAAAAAAAAGAAATGGAAAGAAAAATAAGGTTTTACCTACACTTTCCATTTTCCATGTTTCCTCGTACTTACACGCAGTCTCAAGAGTTATCTTTTCCTGAGCTACTTTCCAATTCATGACCGAGTATCACTCTCCAGAGATGAGATGGAAATGGAAAACGTAGTCAGAGTCACGAGTCAAGCCAAGTCAAAAGCAAGATAATTTTTTGTACTAGAACCTCTTGCGAGTTACTCTGAACGCTTATTACATCTTGTTTCAGTCACTATTAATATACAAACACGGTCCTTTTAAACGTTTTTATGGAGCAGGATCAAGAGACAAATAAAAATGTCACGGCGCTCTGTTTTCTTCAATTTATTAGATTGCATTATTATTGCATTTGTACGGGGACAAAACAAGAGCATGGCTTGTTTAAGCGTACTTAAGTATAATAATGTTCCACTAATTTTTGGTACACTTATTTTCATAATTTTACTGTCATACAGGGACCATTTTATTTCATCTAACATTGTTTATTTATATTTTGTTTCAGAAATGTGGTTATCACAAAGCAATGCAATGTAACTAACAAAATTTTGAAATGAAAATGATCTTGCGGAAATGACATGAAAGATGTCTCCAAGAACGTATCTACACTTACACGGTCACTGCCTGTTTACATCACAAGGCGTTTGGAATGCTGCACCAGCACCATACTCACCCTACTAACTAACAAATAAAGAGACCTACTAAAGAAGTCTGCACTCAAAACTCTACTCGCTTTCTCTTCTTTATATGCAAATTCCACTTTGTGTCTATGTGTGATGTGATGGATGAAAAGTGGAGGTGAAGGCAAGAGAAAAGAAACAAAAACACTTAAATAAAAGCATGCATCTTCCCGAGAGGTTCTCCAGGTTTTGTGTTTATGTTAAAAGGAGACGGGCGGAGATACGAGGAGAGAATTCATGCATGCATAAATAACTAAGAACTAACAAGTTTAAAAATCACATTTTTACTTCAACACGACTTCAATTTTGTTTAAATTGTTTCATTTATCGTGACTCACTGCTGCCATGTCGTACACAGGAAGTGTTGGCAGACAAACAATCGGTTCCCTGGGGTCATCCGAGGACTCAAATGGCAGTCTAAAGAAGCCCACCTTTAGTGAAAGGCATCCGAAAGTAGTTCGCAGCTTGACAGTGGTGGGATACATTTTTGCTGTCTCATTGGCCGCCATTGTGCTGAGTGCGTACTACGTCTTCATTTGGTACCCTAAACCCATACAAGAATCACAGAAAAATGGCACCGTAAACACAACAAATTTACCGTCTCCTACCTTCCCGGAGAAGGAGGTATGTATGGGGGTTGAGGTTCCCTTCAACCAACGCGTGCCAATCAATAGCCGTTACAAGTACTCCTCATTTATCGCAGTTCATCGACCCCCTTCCCCGGTCAAACATCGAACTCCATTCCACCATAATCCACAACAACCTTCTGCCTCCAACTTTGATTATTCACACGCCCCTCAACACGATCCCCCTCGCCATGAGCATGAACACAACAGACACAATACACACTCACAGAGAAGCCTTTCTTACGGAGAAGGAGCGAGTTCAGCCTTACTGAAGAACAGAATAACTTCTCATGGAGAAAGTTCCATCAAGATGAAAGTCTCTCCTGCTGGGTTTCCAGCTGTTAGAGATGTTGGTACAAACCATCTATTTGAAGAAGAGCTTTCTGCTGAAGCTTCCGCTCCAAATTCTGCTCCAACAACTCCCCATTCGATTATTCTTCGTAAAATTATATCCCATCGAAAAAACGTGAGTGAGAGCGAGCTGCAGCAGCTAAGTCAAACCTTCAGGTAGAGAAACAGAAATGGAAAAAGATGAAAAGAAAGAAAAGAAAAAGACTTTCTCCTTTACATAGAAAAACTTTTTTCTAAAGTTTGTTTTCTCCGGAAACAGGAATTCCCTATTACTGCTTTGAGACGACCTGAGGAAATGTAAGATATTTTCAACAGAAATGTGCTACGAAATGATAAATGACACAAACATACTCACATAATGATACATGGATTATATAAATAAATCTAAGAAATAAATATGCATTACCCTATACCTAGCACGTAAAATCTGACTCGTTCAACAACGGCGAAGTGAATTCATCTTTATGTATAGGATAAATTGAAAGTAATGCCAGAAACAATTTAAACATTGGTGTAATTTATTTTTGTATATCATGAATGTTGTGAATAATAAATATGAAAGTAGCCTCATATTTAAATGTGTACCTAGTTCAGTCAACAAGTTTTGTTTATGAGTTTAAGATTTTTAAAGTAGCTGTTCTACTTTAATTTTTCACTTTTACCTTAATTTTTGTAAGTTTTGTACTTTTATTCAATTTATGTATTACTTCTTACATACCCCATTTAATTGTTTTTAATGTATTCGGGAGAAAACTCCAAACAAAACGGAATATGTATTACATCGTTTGTTCATAAAAGTTAAATGTAATAAACGAGAATAAATTTTTTCTTGTGAAACAAAAGCAGATGTGATTGACGATGCAAACACATGGCGCTACCCTAATTGTTTAGCTAATTACAATGTTGGTGAAGTTTTACCAGTTCAGTTAAGATTGAGCATTTATATTTTCAGTTTCACGAGTTCATCTCCTCATGGAACTTGAACATGGACAATAGAAGAGTCCGACATTTTCATTTGAAAGCAAATTTGCATCCAGAATAATGTGAGTTAACAAAAACATGTTGGCATT
This sequence comes from Cyphoderus albinus, assembly GCA_021029165.1. Taxonomy (NCBI): domain Eukaryota; kingdom Metazoa; phylum Arthropoda; class Collembola; order Entomobryomorpha; family Paronellidae; genus Cyphoderus; species Cyphoderus albinus. The sequence continues at coordinate 20,308 of VYYJ01001531.1, read as the reverse complement.
CATTGAAAATAATTATTAGTTAAGAAAATTTTAGTTTCAAAAATGATTTCCATTACAGTACAGTCCTAACTTAGGACTCCTAAGTAGTTCAGAAGAAAAGCAAATTGACTCTAAAATTTCCGAGACCGTCTTTTACCGAATGGGAAGTTTCAGTTTCACTCAATCAAAACAATGTTCATAAGTCCATTGATACATGCCTACTTAGGTACAAGGGGAAGGACGCATTTTACTCCAACATTTTTACTCATATCTCTCTCGAGAACTAATTTCCAATGATCCCCAAAGTGAATCGTGTCATTTTCTTTCATGGACTCTTCTGCTTCGCATGCAACAATACAAAACTTTCCCTGGTGAACTTGTGAGCGAGAGAATCGCTTTATCACAGCTTTATGGTGACACTGTAAATCATGGCTAATGTGCATTCTGTGCTCTCTCGCTCGCTCTCTTTCTCTCTTTGCTCCACTTTTGTTCACCTTCGCTTCGTATCAATTTCCTCGGTTAGTAACGTATTCTCAAGTATTAATAACCTTCGGATGTGTGTAAGCAATTCATGTGTGTGTCTGCACTGAATGAACATGCATGGCCCTAAAGAGCCATATCTTTAGAAAGAAGCTGGTGAAATTTCTCGAAAAAGAACATTGTTCTTGTCGCCATAAACTATCCTCTGGGACCATTAGGTTATGCTACAGAATAGTCCTCATGTAACAGCTGTGTAAGTTGAAAAATAATTGCACATCCTAACTTGCAGAGCGACAAAAGCTGAATTTCAGAGGAAGCCTTGAATTTCATTTTCGGAATTTGAACACCCCGACTTCAGTGACAGATTCAGAGAAGGAAAAAGACACATGGATTTGAGCAGAAATTCATTTCAGTTCATTTTATTTTTTATTGACCGTTATTTCTGTTTAGTTGGGCTGTTTTATATAGGTGCGTGTCCAAAATTTACATTTTCTCCGAAAAATATGGTCAACAGCGAAAGAAACGAAAGATGTTCCGCTCCAACTACTCTGAATGCGGACTGTGAAATTCGGCCATGCTAGCTAGCAAAGTTATAGCCTTGATAAGATAAAATGAATTATTGTTTTCGCACCAGAGACTCCATTCACAAAACTTTAACGCAACTATTTCAATTTCTATGCAAAGTAAATGGACCACACGAACAGAGATATTTACACAATTTAAAATCCTCCTCGTGTTGTATTTGAACTTCTCAGTTGTCAGTACAGCGTAGCAGCCAAGTTTACCTTTACTTACAAACATTATACACACATGAGACATGACTAATAAAAACAAACACGGATTTCTCCGCACTGTTTCCAGCTTCTGGGAAGTGGGTGAAAAGCAGATTCGGGTGATAAAGTAAAAATCAGATAGCATAATAGCATGTAACAAATTCCTTGGTTGCTTTTCATAAAAGTATTAAAAAAAGACTCAGCAAAGTTGACTTAGAATCCAAACGGAAGTAAATTCACTTCCGGTATATGTATCTTCCTACTTTCAGTATAAAATATTTGTTTAAATCTGAGTGGGAGGATCATTTATTATTAAATGGTTCATTTACCTTCGAATAACAGAACACACTTTCCGCCAACAAACATTTTCCGCTTTTTCGACTTTCTCTCCAATCTTGGTTGGCGGTAGCTCGGCGTGACAAGTGAGCTTGGTTTGCATTATCGACATTCATTCATAATCCATAGTCACTTGCTCCGCTACAGGTCGTGTGGGTCGTAAACTCCGAATTTTTGCGCTATTTAATGGAGAGTATAAAATGAAGCTGTCAGTCGGGCAGGACAGGAAGGAAGAAAATGTTGAGGTTGAGATGGGAGATTCAATGGCGGAGTTGAGTTTGAGTTCGTCGATCCTTTTTCCACTTTTTTTTTTCTTGGAGCTTCTCAGGGTATAATATAAAAGTCGAATGCAATCGCGATAACAAATAATAATAATAATAATCGTGGGAACGTGCGGTGAATCGAATGTAATGTAAAATGATATTAAAAATGTTTCCTCTTTACTTTCTTTATCCTTCCTTTCGTTCATCCACCACGAATCTAACCAAAGAGATCGATACTTGAACACAAAGAAATGAGAAAAACTTTGTGTGAAGCATCACTTACATTCATCACATTCTCCGATCGACGAACATCTTTCAGTTATATAAATTCCCTAGAGGGACTTTCGACTTTCCCAATTTTATGATATAATATTATGATATTATCCTCTTAAGTCATCCTTGACAAGGCTGAGCATTCCTTTTTCCACACATCACGTAATCCTGAAGCGGAACCTTTTGATGTGAAATGAACACTCTCCAAACTCTAACAAAGCTGAAGGCTTTACGGCATTTTAAATTGCATTTTCCAAAGTTATAATCACGTGTGCTCCGGTTCCCTGAATCCATCTTTACACATCAAAAAAAGCATCAAAATGTTGGTACGTGTAATTTTGGACGGGCCCTTTGGAACCATTTATTTTGGAAAAGCTGAAAGCAGTCGTTAACCGAAACCAGAAAGTGTGCTTTTGGCACCATATCATGTCCTCTATTAAAGCTCGTTTATTTCATTATTTATGAATATTATGTATGAAATCAGTCTTTTATTAAATAAAAGAGTAAACTTGGCTACATACACGAAGTCATGAAACTTTGAACCATAATATAATCAACTTATTGATAATTATTTTTTTAATCTTTATGATTTAATGACTACTGATTATAAAAGTGGGCGTTCTGTTATTTTTAACTTGCATGCTTTCAACCGCTTCCGATCAAGGGTCAAATGGATATGATGGCCAATTTACATTGATGGACTTCCCACTGCACTCTATTACGTAACCTATAATGTCACAAACAACTCTAAGCATTATGTATGTAACTAAGCTGACATATTAGACTGACATGCTTCAGAAATAACTACCTAGATAGATATTCCTTTGCTCCCACATCTTCAATTTGGACAAACACATTTCAAAAGAGAGTGTAGGCAGGAAAGATGAACACATCACCAAATAGAAAACGTGCTCCAACTCAACTTGCAGCGTCCTTTATGACTTATTCATTCGAGCAAAAAATTCTCACGAAAGACATGAAAAGAAAAGAGTCGCCTCATCTACAAAGAGAGCATTTAATTTAGGTATTTTATTTTCCTTTACTTTCAATCCTATCCTAAAACCTATCGTCATCACCATCATCGAATCACAACACTTCCAAAGAGTAAAGGTAAAGAAAAACCATTTTCTTTTAGTAAAGTAAAAGAAAAAGTCTGTCAAAGCTCCACGGAAAGTCTGTTTCTTTTTTTTAAGTCTGTATTCTACTTATTCTACTTACTCTTTCTGCTGTGTCTGTTAGCAATTTAAAAGTGAAAAACTCATTTCACATTCCCCTTTCTAAAAGATACAGCGTTTCTCTGTTTTATTCATTATTTCATTACATGTTCATCTCTTCCATTCTTTCTGTCAGTAGATTTGCATATACACGGAAATGTGCATGGAAAAACAGCATTTTAACTGTTTTAACTCTACTTGAATAGTTTTATCATTACAATATTCTCACTACAATGCAAAATGAAACTCTAGTCTAGTCACAACAAATCCCATGTTTTTATCTACGTCCTGCTCAACTGGTTCTCTTTCCAATTTTTCATACAAGTTCGTAATATGCAATTATGTGTAATTTTCTCTTATTATCTGTTTTAAAGTGATGTGTGTACATTATAACACAACTGATTCACGGACATCTACCAAAGAACGAGGATGATGTTGATGTGATGATTCATTCGCTGGTTTTGTTTGCTACTGAAACTGACTTATTCAGCCAGATTCAGATTATTACATGTACATACTTTTGATAGCACAATGACCATCATGGTGACCAACAAGATAGATGTTCATGTTTTTATTTGCTACAATCGTTATATCTACGGGAATGCCACGTTTGGAATGAGCCAGTGGCAATCGTTGCTCATGACCATCAAAATGATATGATTTGTTGCGTCAACAGAGCATTATTCGAGTTTAGAGTATTTTAATTTTTTGCATACGTAGCCTTTCGCAGCTGTCATCATTTCATGGATAAATGAGAGTGCGCAGATCACTGGGTCTCTTCTCCTGGAAACTGAAAAGCACGAGGGGAGAGATGACCAAACAACAACACACTTAATAAATTTCTCGTTGCGTTCTATTTAAGTAACAAGAGCAAAAGTGAAATTTGTTCAGTATTAAGAGTGAAGTGTCACATGAAAAAGTGACTGGTTTTATAAGCTAGACAAATTTTTATTTTAATCATGGAAGTTGCCAAAGGGTTAGGGCGACTGTTTTACATCGTTAGCCCAAATGAAACGGCCGTAGAAAAAATTGAAGACATTCCGGACCCAAACTATGTGATCCAAGCAATTCCCTACTTCACCACTTTGATATTTCTGGAGTATCTCCTGCAGATTCTCACGAACAAAAGACGAACTAGACTGAACGATGGAATCGTGTCCATGTCGAACGGGCTATACCTTGGTGCTCAAGAGTACGTTAAAACTCATTATATAATTGATTCCGTAATGCCTCTGCCCATTCATCAATCATTCATCTAATTATTTCTCCTAATTCGATATATCAATTAAAATTACATGTTTTTCACAAAACCCCATTACAGCCTCCTCTTCAAAGGGATCGAGCACTATGTGTACATAAAAATTTACGAGAATTGGCGATTAGCGGAACTTCCTTGGGATTCGCCATATACTTGGTATATTGCCGCAATAGGAGTTGATTTTGGCTACTATTGGATTCATCGCGCTTGCCATGAAATTAACTTTTTCTGGGCGCAACATCAAGTGCACCATTCCAGCGAAGACTACAATTTAACGACTGCCCTCCGCCAGGCCGCTTTCCAAGGCTGGTGTGCTTGGATCTTTTACTTACCATTGGCGTTTTTTGTTCCGCCAGCAATTTACATTATCCACCAACAATTCAACCTGCTTTTCCAATTCTGGATTCACACAGAAGTCATTGATTCCCTTGGCCCCTTGGAGTGGGTACTAAATACACCTCGCCATCATCGGATCCACCACGGTTCGAAAAAATAAAAAAATGTCTCATTTTTTGCATCTTTTCATGAAACACGCATGACGCATGTCAACTGTTAGAAATTTTAGTACATGTGTCATAGAACAAAGACTGCTTTTTAACATACTATTTCCACAAAGATTGTAACGGGGGTATCGACCCGCAAAAGGTCCGACAACAACATAGAGTGACTGAGTCTAGCACACTTCAAGTGTGCTCGCTTGCCAAAGTGAGTTGTTTCCGCTCCACAGTCTGTAGATTACTGCCTGCCACATGCCACTTTACTCACAGACATGCTTTTTGTACTTTATTAACTAATCGTAAGTATAAACCTTATATAATTATAGGAGGCTTTTCCAAGAATATAATAAACATCATTGTATCCACCAATGGTATGGTATCCATAATAAAATGCAGTCTTATGTAGGTCTTCTGTCTAGTCTAACTAAGTCTTGCTTCGCGGTTCAGTTCCACTTTCAGGGTACAAACTACGAACCATGCAGAGTCTGCGCGAATAAGCTCCAAAGTTAAGTTGGAGTTTAGTTCTACTTTTTATAAGGACTCCGGCTCATCTCATCTCTCTTTTCCCCTAGAAGCATTCTTATTGATCCTTGGTTTCATTTTCAAACTAGGAGCATTTTCTTTTATAGAGTCGAGAAACACATAATTTATAGGAGAGAAAGTAAATACCTATATCATCATCCTTTTTCTAATGGTTTTCCTTTTCCAGGGAGCAACCGTTACTGTCTGGACAAAAATTATGCTGGAGTTCTCATAATTTGGGTAAGCGATGCTGTTTTCTTTTCTCTACATGAAAGCATTAAGTTGCTTTACTTGTGGAAGGATTAATCGTTTTGTCTACGTGTTCCATGTGTGGCTATATACAGGACCGGATGTTTGGAACATTTGTTGAGGAAAAGCCAGGAGAGAAAATAGTTTACGGATTGGTGGAGGATGTGAAATCTTTCAATCCATTTTGGTTGCAGGTCAGTTTCATAACCACATCATCACTAACAACTAACAACATTAATCATCGTGGATGCTAATGATCCTAGAGAAAACTTCCCGTCTCGGGTGGTAAAGAAAAAATAAATGAAAAAAATAAGATTTTTTTCTCACTTTTCAAGACCTTTTATTACCCGAAATTATGGTCCCGAATGTCCGAATATCCGAATATCAGAGATAAATTTTCGGTTTGTCTGAAAGGCCCTGGTTGGACTCCTGGAAAGCCGAGATTGGGCGATATTAATGATGTTCCAGAGGTACATACACGAGCCAGCTCAATTCGCATAAAATAAAATAAAATGATCCTTTCTTAGTGATTAGTTGGAAAAGCTTATTCTAGGCACGCAAAGCATTAAGCATCCTATTTGAATTTGAATAAATACATTTGCAGCAACATCGGCACAAAGCTTTTCCATTTCCAGCTTCACCAATCCAACAAGACTCTTTCAAATTTATTTCTCTTTCAAATTTTGCAGGTTCCAGATCGACTTGTCTATGACATCCCTTTGAAACAATGGATACAGTTTTATTCTAGCTTTCACTTCGCCCTCCTTCTCTTCATTTTCCATGTTTTGGCCACTAACGAACTTGTACGTAAGACAAGAGAAAGACAAGACGATTTAATGTTGTCAGAGATTGTGTTTCACAATCACAGCCACCGCCTTTATTCTTTTCTTCCTCACCATCTGTAATCTGTGATGTGATTGCATTTCCCTTTGCGTGTGTATAGCACCAGAAAATCAGGGGTGGTCTTGTTGAAAATTGAAAGCAGTTTCCTCCAGCTTCTACTTTCTTTTCTTTTCTCCGAGTCCTATTCTTCCGTTAATAAAATGCTACTTTTCTTACTTTCAGATGTTTAACCAGTCCACGGTGATTGGAGTCGTGTTTGTACTCTTCTCTTTAACGAGTGTCGGTTTCGTGCTAGAGGATAGAAAGATCGGCGGAATGCTGGAGATCTGCCGTAGCATTTTCGTCGTGCTCTATCTGTCTTTGACTCCTGGGATGTCACCAATTTTGAGGCAGTTGGTCCAAGGTGTTTACTTAGCTTCCGCTACTATCTGGAGTTTCCATCTGGCCTTCAATACTAAAGACCATGATCATGACCATAAGAAGGCAAAAATGGAGACGATGAGCAACGGTACGGAGAAGAAAAAATTAAAATAACGCTTAGGTAGTAAATCGAGTCACCTTGAAAATCATGAACGTAGTATGTATAACTGCTATCGACTACAGCCAGTTTCATCCTGCTGAAATATAAGTTACCGAAATAATTATCATAATTTTCCTATATTTTATGCACCTGTCTACAAATTTACGACTTTTGGAAACAAATCGCACAAGAAATAAAGAACTCGTTCACTTTCTGATGTCATATTATCATATCTTGGCAATCGTTTAATGTTTATTCATACATTTCTGCAAGATTTCGCTTTTCTAGGAGAGACCTCATTTTCAAAAACGTTATGCACACATGAACATTACACCGTCACAAGTTCACATTACTAAATGATTCGCATTATTAACTTGACCTTGACGCATGTGAGTGTCAAGAGCTTTTCTTAAAAGTCACAGTTTATCGATAGTCAGAGCAGAACGGAAGTCACATTTTGTTTGTCTTGTCTCTCCTTCTTCTTAACTATTCACTTCTAAAGCGTTAAACTTTCCAAAGAAAAAATGGCTACTATTTTTGATCCCATCCTTCACTCTTTGATGTTGCTATCAATATCCGAAATGTGGACTCTTTTCATTTTTAACCTTCCTACTCCAACCTTGGGCTACTCCTATTCCACGGATTACTTTGAAGTTCCAGTGAGTTCACTAATCATTAACTTGATAAGCAATGAGTCTGAAAATGACAAGGCTAGAGCTTCATTCATGGAAACACTTAAATTATGTAGCTGGACCACTTCAGCTTTGCGGTGAATACGACATTCAAGATCCGTTACTTGTACAACGACTCCAACTGGAAGCAAAAAGAAAATGGACCAATTTTTTTCTACACAGGAAATGAAGGGGACGTGGAATCCTTTGCAAATAATACGGGTAGAATGCAAACAAAAAATGTTGCAAGTTGGAAGCAGTAGAAGTGGAGAAAAGCAAGAAACTTCTCCCATTAATCATTTTGCCCCATTCTTTTTTCCTGTTCTTTTCATATCCCAAACTAAGCCCAACTTCTATTTTCTTTCATTTTCTTTTGCAATATTCACAATGAAAAAGTGTTTTTTCGACTCTCGCATAACTTTTCTTTGTTAAGTAAAATCCTGAAAAATTATTTTTAATGTTCTCCTTCTGCAAATAACCGTTTTGTGTAGGTTTCATGTGGGACATAGCCTCTGAGTTTGGAGCGTTGTTAGTCTTTGCGGAGCACCGATTGTACGGCCAATCGTTCCCAGAAGGATTTTCCTACACCTTTGCTGACGTAAGTGGAAGAAAATGAGGAAAAAAGCTAAACTTTTTACAAATTGTTTATTTTTTCAAGAAAAGAAAACACAATTTATCTGGTTGGCTATGGCTAATAATAGTGCAATAAATTTCCAGAATAGCGTAATAGGCTATTTAACCGTAGAACAAGCGCTTGCAGACTTTGCCAAATTACTCAATTGGCTAAAAAAGTCTCTGCACGCAGATTCCAGTCCTGTGATTTCTTTCGGGGGGTCATATGGGGGCCAACTCACAGCCTATCTACGAATCAAGTACCCTCACATTGTACAAGGGTAATTTTTTAGTTTTTCATATAACTTCATTGTTTGCATTAAAAAGATTATCTGCATGATTAGTTAATTAATTTATAGGGGATTGGCATCATCAGCTCCACTCTTCTTAACCGAGGCCAACTGCGAATTGCATGACAAATCATTGCAATCCGTTTTCAAAATCACTTCACCCGAGTGTGTCACAGCCATTCGCAAATCCTGGTCCTCCATCAACCGCGTGACAAAATCAGGTAACAAAAAATTGCATTTACAGAGGATAATCAAATAATAACTCTCGACTGTAATGGGAAAATATCTTCCAACGATCCACTTGCTGTCACTCGCTGACATCAGAGGAAGGAAGAGAATGGCTCACGGGGATGTGGAAGCTGTGTGATCCTTTAGTCTCGGATGATAACGTGACAGCCCTAAAGTCCTGGCTAGGCTCGATGTATGCAGACATAGGCATGGTAAATTACCCGTATCCCACGAACTTTCTCCATGATTTACCCGGATATCCCGTGAAAGTAAGCAAAACTCAATCCACTCCATAAGTAGTAAATAGCCGAAGGCGATCACAAATTTCACATGACAAGTTACCATTTTTTAGCTATTCTGTGCAAAAGTAACAAAGACTAAAGTTAGAGGCAATGGGAACGGTCTGGACGTGGACCAGCTCTTGCTCGCCAAATTTCTCGAAGGCATTAACATGTACTTCAACAACTCTGGAGACATGACCTGTTTTGATTATGGTGACGGTGACGATACCAGCCCAGCCTTTAATTCAATGGATAGTCAGTCATTTGACTTTCAGAGCTGCACCGAGCTCATTGGTCCAGCCTGTGACAATGGCGTTGATGATTTTTTCGAACCTTCGCCCTGGGATTTTAAACAGTACACAAGTGACTGCCAGGACGAGTTTGGGCCGGGGATCAATCCACAACGTGAAAGCTTACAACTGTTTTATGGTGGAAAAAATATACTAGCCGCATCGAATATTATTTTTAGGTAAAGAAAACGATTTTGCATGCGAAATAAACCATTTAAATAGTCTTTCATACAAACGATAAATAAATATCAAATTTTATTCAGTAATGGAGTATTAGATCCGTGGTTTGGATATGGCGTTCTAAGGAATTTATCCGATAGTTTGCTTGCGATTGTGATCGAGGACGCTGCACATCACCTGGATTTGAGAGCCGCAGATCCACAGGATCCGCCCTCTGTTATTATCGCACGAGAGTTTGAGAAAAAAGTTATTCGACAGTGGATTTCGGAATATTATGAAGATCAGGCCCGACTTAAGAAACTCTTCCGTCAGTGAAACACATTTTGAACATATAAAGTTTACTCTATCATGTATTCTTTATTTATTCTCGATAAATATTAAGCATACAACATTAAACTTTATACACTTTATTTACACCACAGTTTAATGAATCCTTACTACTTACAGCTATTAATATATTGTTTTGGTTTTCTGGATCTTTGTAATGCATTATGTGCACCATGAGTTAATTCCACTATTGCTAATTAATTAACTACTTAAATTATTCGTTTGTTCAACAAAAATAATTACACTTCTTTCACCTCAAAATATACTATGAAATGTAGAACGGTCTTTTTACAGAATTTTGCAAAAAGCATATTTTTTTCTTCCCTAAAATTTGTTTACATTATTTGGAGAAGTGAGGCAAATGAAAGAAGAACGAATGACATCCCAGGTAGTTTTGTCGGTTATCCTTCGTTACCGTCTTCCTCGACGCTTCATTGATGCCGAGCACTGCGGACAATACCACTTTCCCTTTGGAGTTTGTGTAATTCCGACACATCCGTAATGGAACCACTCGATGGGACACTAATAAAAAAAATTAATAATAATAATTTAGGTTCAAAATACCCGAAACTTGGACATCATAATAACTTGAATTAAGATCGATAAACGTACATCTTGGTTGTCACAAGCCACCATGTCGCCATATGAAATTTCATTGCAAAGACAGTAGCGAGGTTCTGCAGGGTCTGCTTGAAACCAGTCAGTTGTTTCCGTTTCCATTAGAACATCAGGTAATTCTTCACCCGTTGGAGTAACAAAATCTGGATTGTGGGTATGCTGAGACTTTCTGGAAAACATTTTTCAAAGGAGATAATGTCATTTACGACATTACAACGGCAGATGATCGAATTCTATTTCATGTGCAAACTACTCCAAACCTTTTATTTCGCTTCTGTTCGGAGACATTTCGATCACACGTAGTGGCCGCGTATGCCTGCTGTGCAGCATGATGAATTTCCGCATTGACTAGCAGTTCACGACCCACGCTGAACTCTGCTGTTTGAAGTCCAAGATTCACAGCGTCATACGACGCTTTCAAGCTTGCAGTACGCCTGCCTTGCTGCATCTAAAAAATCGATTTTATTCATTACATATTTCATATTCATAATACACTCCATGAATTGAGAATCAACAAAACAACAGAACTGACCTGTTGAGTAGCGGCAATTGCTTGTGACGCCGCTGCAGCGATGGCATTTCCTCCAACCCCCATGTGTCCCAGGCTGTACGCCAATGGAGAAGAACTGGCTGTAGAAGTGTAAACCCCTTGAATTCCAGAGGTTCCAGCTTTCTCATGAGAGTTTTTCCGTTCAGTTTTCTTTTCTGTCTTAATATTAACCTGTCCCAGAATCAATCTGTTCTCCTTTTGACTGTGAGCATCACCACGCTCCCTTTCCCGTTCTTGTAAATCTAACTCCAGTGATCCTGTGTTGAAAATACAGTAGCAAAATATCAAGAAATGTTACGCCAAATTCCACAAATATGTACATAAATAATAATTAAAATTGTTGTAGAAGTACGTTTTTCAAGTATCTCTGTAATCCCAGCGTTATCCGCTTCTAATTCCATTTTAAACTTGTGGAGCTCTTGGTCAAGTTTGCGTAAATAGCGATCCACTAACTCATACATTTGGTTAGCCTGGCTCACTTTCTCATCTAGAATCAAATTATTACAATTTTCAGTGTTACTAAATAAGATTTCGATACTTTATGGAGTGGCAAAGGTGCAAATTCATTAAATACCAGCATTGTCCAAAATCTTGTAGTAATCTTTTCTAATAGATTCATATTCTGAATCTCGATCAATCAGTTTTTGCTTCTTTGCCATTTGAAAAAATGACTTCATACGTTCATCCACCTTGTCGGAAGCATCTACAGAAAGAAACATGAGAACTTTAAAATAAAATAACAAAAAAAATAGTTATAAAATTCAAACTGTATCCTGTATCGTTATTGAATTTCGACTGACTTTGAACTTCAAGGTCCAGTTCCCGAATTTCGGTGAATCGGTCCTTCAGTTCCTGAGGAAGATGTTCAATCACTGAAAAAAAGTAAAAAATACCAAATTGCATTAAATCATACAAGGATAACAATTATTATTTTTTATTTAATGATCACGATTTGCAAAATAAAAAATGGACAAAACAAGAGTAACTTTCACTTACTTTCAAGGTAATCCTCCAAATACAACATTTTGCTTGTTTTTTAAATAACTTTTTTTTTGAGAATTTAATTTGAAAGAACTTGAGTGAAGCCTAAGCTTAATTAAATAATATCGTCACTTAATTTCCCTTTAAAAAATAAAAACCCACTGGTAATTTTCTTTCCTAATTAATTAACCCTTTTTAAATTATTTTTTTGTTTATTATTGTCAGTCTATAATGAATTTGTAGTGGTGTAGATGAAAGAATTCTTCCTTTTTCCTTTGTTGAACACAGTCGGTTAAATCACAATTTTTGCTATTTCCACAATTAAATCTAAATTGACAATGAAGTTAACTTAATGATTCTGAAAGATAAATAAATAGGAAAAGCACGTTTTGCAATTAATTGAATTGGGGTTAGGAAAAACAGATGACTTTTCCAAAGGCTATTCCCATCCACAGTCGAGAAGGAAAGCAGAATCACAAAGAAAAGTGGGGTAAACGAACGAACGCAGGCAGGACTGCTGGTGGGAAAACATTCAAATGTTCCCTCTTCCCTCTTGTTTAGCTTCAACCATATCTATGTGCTTTGGTACGCGTGTCGCTATACTTTTTTTGTCATTGACGAAATGCTTTGTCTTTGTCAGATAAGCTCATGGCATGAATTTTCATAACTTTTTATTTGCTTAAATAATAATTTTAATTGTCTTTTACAAAACATTCAATAGAATGTGAATAAACAAAGCGTATTTTTAAATAGTTAAAGAAATCGGTACAGATTCCAAACGGTCGAAAAGAATTAGTGGTAAATTAAATTCTTAATTGTAAAATGCTTCATCCCTCAATCAATCTTTGTTGACCCTGACCCTCCCTCCTGAGAGATCAAAGCCCTCTGACTATTGTCTGCAGAAGCCCCTTGGCCTTGTCCATTTTCTGAGGTTGTTGAGGTCGGAATTGAATCCAGACTGGATAACGTCCCATTCGATGCATATCTGTGGATCGATGTGTCCACCTGGCTCACGGAGACATCCACAGCATTAAACTGACCGTGACCTCCTACACCGATGATATATGGCGGCTTGTTATTTTTCGGGTAGACATCCGGATGACGATTTACCTTGTTGTTACTTTTCTTCACAATGCTTTCTGCAGCATCACTGTTGTTATTACGAGACAAAGGTCTTTTGCCCTATGGTTAAATTTTAATTTAAAAAACTTTCATTTCATTTAACTTCTATTTTTTCAGTGAATCAATCGTCAGGTTTTAGTAATAGTTTTAATTCTTACAACTCACGTAAATTGAGGCGTTATTTCCAACCACGGGATTTGATGAAAAAGAGGAAGTTAACCAGGAAGGAAGGTAGCTGCTCAAATTCCTTCTGGTGAATGACCTCACCTTGTCATTGAAGACACAATTGAAAAAGAAAATGAACAGACCCTGCAAGTGCAAACATTCGCTCAATCAGTCATCATATGATGAGATAAATGAGATTTAGACACTCATTAATCATTAAATAGTAAGCATTATTAACAAACCTGTGAAGCATTAAGAATCGTAAAAAGATATGCTGCCACCATTCCACCGGGCGCTTTCATCACTGTAAAAAATCCAACTGTCCATGTTAGACCCAGGATGATGGTCAAAGAAAAGCAGCCCTTGAACCAATTTCTTTTGAAACATTAAGAAATAGATGGTTCAAGTTAAAAACCTGCATACTGGCTTACTTACCATGGTCCATGATTATCTTACAAGTAACTTAATTATGTAATGTAACTATTACCTGCATGCACGAATTTTCCCCACTAGGAAGGGTGGAGATACTTTTTTATTTTGCCGAAGCTTGTAAGCCGTTTTTAAAGCAATAAAGAGAATGAACAGGTTGACCTATTGACATAGTTTGAATAAACTCTATATTAATAATTAAACCGTCAGGTAATATTTTACTGCAGAGTCGCATTTAATAAGGACTGTTTTACTACAAAATACCATTATGATGACAGCCACAGGTCCCATGAAACTCCAAATATAAGATTCAGTTAACCAGCAACTATTTAAAGATCAAACCGTTTGGTAATAAATTAAGCTTTCTGCCGTTTATTTTAAAATGAAGTTGAAAAGGACCAAAATTTTCAACTTACTTAATATCCCCACCATATGGCTTGTCGCCGCTGAGATAACCCGTGATCGCCGTAACTGCCACAATCAGGAGAGGAGAGCCATATGCAAAAACGGCAAAATGTGTGAGATAACTTTTCCCAGAATCAAAAACATGAACCACCATCCTGTACAGTTGAACGCCTTCGATAAGCATCCACATGAAGGCACATAAGAAAACGTAATGTGTCACCATTGCCGCCCCCGCGCACACATCCTAAAAACAAGCAAGACAAATTACATTAGTTGCAACTATAACTGAAGCAGAAATTTAGTTGTTTTTACATATTACCTCACTCATATCAAAGTAATTCCTATCAAGGACAAACAAGACCAACATATTGCCAACCAGGAGGCAGAGAGACAGATTTTTAGTTATCGCCGCCCTCGTCTTTTGCAGCCCACCCACGGAAGAAAGAATTATGATACTTATGAAAAGTGCGACTTCTGAAGCTGGGCACAAAATCAGAGTGATTAGTTGAAGACCGAGTTCTTGCCCCTATAGATAAAGAAATATAAAGATTTTTCTGCATACATGCTAAATAAAAATGCCTTTTAGCACAGCACAAGCTAAAACATGCTAAATTCATACAATAAAAAATTACCACATATTTATGAACATCCATCAGGACCGCAAATGCAGTCAAGTGTTCACATTCGCACACAGTTTCATACCGATTTTTCCTGACAACCCGACATCCGCTCTCCGACCAAGAACTATTTCAAAGCGAAAAATTGGAGAGCTCATGCAATATAAACAAGTAGCCATTAATACAAAGTGGTTTTTACTTTTATCTGACAAAAATACTTACTATGTTTGCATATCCCAAAACACACATTTGGTACTTTCTAGCACAGCTTTTGGCTTTTCTCCTTTGTGTAACCTCCGGGGAATATTTTGTTTCTCACTACCCCATGCTTCAACGTCGTGATGGAAAGTGATTTCCACTCCCTTTCCTAGAATTAAGAAAAATCATCAACTCAAAATAAATAATTCTTTTTTAAACAATTTCCGCCCATGCAAACCTTTAAAATTCAGGCTTGGCACACTGATCGACCCATTGGTTGAGTTGGCAGGCGATGATGTAACCGTTAACGAAATCAGCTTCCCGTTTATCAGTTTGCTGTCATTGTCACCGAGGTCAAAGGTGGTGCTCGAAATCAGGCTTTAATTTGTAAATAAACAACAAAACAAAATTACTTCCTCCCTTTGAGGTCGCTCAACTTTAGGGGTTATTTAACTTACTTATCAAATTGTCCCGGCATAACAAAACTAACATATTCCGAGTCAATGGACATCGCCGCAATCTCCACCTTATCATGTTGCAAAAGCTTATGCCAACCTTCTGGTAATTTAATAAACGAATCGCTCTTATTTCGATCATACTTTCGTGGAAACTCATATCGTATCTCATCTTCCTGACTCCCCAATTTGTTAAATGTCTCGGCCAAAATTAAAAACCTGTAAATGTCGGTCGTCCGCATAGTAAATATCTGCCTGTACCTTTCCATATCACTGACCTCTTGAGTCAAATGCAAAATTGTACTTTCCGTATTTTTCAACAGCAATGTTGACACAGAAGATTTTTCTGGAGGAATTAGGTCTCTCCATGGCTCGCGATACTGAATGAGAAAGGCATTGAGGTCAACGGCCTTCATGGACAATGACTCAAAGTCAGTGAAAGTCGGAGAAAATTCTCTTGACCTGACAATCACTTTGTCGACGAGGTCCGTAATGTCCCTTATCTCATGACCAAAATAATGACTCCCGGATGAATTACTGCTGTTTAGTCCACTTCTCGATATTTCCGCTACTGTTTCTATAAAATCACTTGCTTGTTCTACATTCTTGATTTCTTTAACTTTCTCTTGCTTCACTTGTAGCCAAGTCGAAATGCAATTGCTCACGTCCGGCTGGGGTGCTTCAAAACTCCCTTTCTCAGAACATTTCCAGAAAGCAGAGCCAGTGGAATTTTTATTCAACTCACCACAAAAGACGAATTGTGTGTGACCAGCACATGCCTCCCATTTGAAGCCGTGTCTATCAGTCGCCTTGCACTTTAAGGGGCACGGGGTTTCAGGAGCTTTCGAACTTGTTCTGGAAGTTGTTTGAACAGAGGTAGAAATTGACAAAGGGGTTGAGGTGTTTATTCTTTCTGTGGACTCGTTTTCTGTTTCTGTAACGGAAATGGTGGTTGTCCCGTTTTCAGCAGAAGTGGTTGAAATTGGAGCTAAAGTGCTTGTAACAGTTGTAACCTCTAATTCTGTGGTACTCTCAGTTTCTGGTTCTCCATCATCACAATCCACATCTTCATTATCGCATGGGTCCTCTGAAACATCCGGAATTGTAGGAGGAGAATGCGTTGTTGGTAAACTCGTACCATCTGACCAGTTTGACCCTCCGCCACACTTTTCATGGTCAATGCAGTACACTGTGGCCAGCGCCTCTTTTTCTGGTCCTCTGCCACCACATCGCGCGTTTGGTTTGCCGGGGCATGACATGTTACATTTCGAAAGATCTTCCTCAGATTCAAAAGCCTTGTACATTTCATCATTCAGGCATCTGCAAATTGGCAATAGAAAACTGTCCGGTTTCCACCACATGAGAGCCGCATACGTAGTCTTTGGTCGTACACTTTGTGGATCGTGGGGACGAACAAACAACGCATTCTCCGCACAGTAGTGTACACAATCGCTAGGTCTATTAGCAGGGAAATAATCAAAGTCCGGGGAAATGTGGGGACTAAAGCACCTTGATCCAGAACAAACGGAACAAACATTATGTAGAGCTAAATTGCTCTCCAATGCTTTCTTGCCTGTCACGGATTCCCCTTCCACATGCGTCTGCGCAAGTTGCCCTTTGACCTTTGACATAATACGCCTACAGTCCCAAGCCGTACCACTTATGCAGTACACTGAATACCCGAAGTTGCCACCACAAGAAAATCTTGGATTGACCGTAACCCCTGCAGAAGGGTCATAACTTGCCATGGGACAAGGCAGGTTGCAGTGGCCATCATCCAGGAGTGACGAATTAAACTCGTATATAGCTGCACAAAGACATTCGGCGCCCTTCAGAAAAATCACTTGCAAAATTGGCCCCTGTGTCACATGCAAAAGATATTTTTATATTATAAGTATAACAAAGACATTTACTTTATTTTAACGATTGTTTCATATTACCCCAGATTTCTTTTCCTAATGTGAACAAATAAAAAATGCTGGTTCTTGTAATTCTTTTTTCTTATTGCTAACTAAGATAATTAAATGCGTAATATTTACCAGCCTTCTGCATTTTTCGGCGCATGTGGAGGGCGTGTAGGAACTGTCATAAGGATTCACACTATCCGCAATCCTCAATCTCGTGAACTGTTTTTCCCATGTGGCGAAGCATCCAATGTAGGTAATGTGATAGGTCAAGGCAGTCAGAAAGGTAGAGCGTTTCTGAGTGGGGTTCTCGTGTGGATTTTGCTGATTCATTTGATAAAAGTTTTTATTGAGATTCCGTTTTTTCGTGTTATTTCCCCCAAAGTCATCCTCCTCACTGCTGCTAATCTCATGTGCAACTGCGATGGAGGAAGGCGATGAAGAAAAATGTAATCTAGGCCTCGTTTGCTGTTTCTTTTTTCTTAAATTCTGAAGGTCAAAGTTAATTCCAAACTCGTCCACGATATTCCGTCTATTGAAGTGAAAGCCGGTGTCGGAATTTGAATTTTTCACGTTCTTTCCACTAGCACCCACATACGCTTCACCGTCACCTTGGACTTCCGGAATCAAAACTAGTCGTAAAAAGAAACAGCAAAGTAGAACCGGGAGAATATTCCACGGTTGCTTCTGGGAACTTTTCATTTTTAAATATTGGAGTTGAATTTGTCACAATATTAATGTTGGAAAATCGCCTTGAAAATTGTTCATGATCTTGACCACATTTTACTGCCTCTTTTGGGAATGGGATCTCAGGCAAAAATGCCTGAATCAACCATTGATTCTAGAATTTTCACTGCCACGGCCTAACGGAACCTAACGCCCACGTTTAAGAAAGACAATTGAGAAGTTTCAATCGTGAGCTAAGTAATATATTTTTCTGTCTCTAATCGTATTTGTTTCAATCCTAATTATTATAATAATATGTTGTGTCAAGTTTTACACGTTTATATTTTATTCATGTGTAAATGCAAATGTAAGAAGATGCGAGTTCTTTTATTCCGGAATATTTGCAAGAGTGCTGTCACTACTTCATTGCTCATTACTCCTTTGGAACTGATGACGACTACAAAAGCGTTTTTTATTTTACTTTACTTTTTTACTACGACATGGATATCTTGATACAATGGAGGAGGAAATGTGTTTTATTTCGGTAATAAAGTCCATTATATTATGAAATTCGCAAATGGACTTTCGTGTGAGCGCGTTTCAGCTTCTTGTGTTTGGTGCTTTACCATCACCTTCATTCTTCTTTTCTGTTTATAATATGTGCAAGGTAAACACGTTCTGGTTCTCCATTACCACTACCACTGCCACCGGGAGAAATGACATGAACCGAGCGTTGCTGAACAGAGAACAAAAAGGTTTTTTTATTTATTAGCATCGAAATTAATGCGCAAGCACAAGCACATTATATTTAATGTGATTTCGTTTGCCTATAAGAAAATCCATAACGTCAGCGAGTAGAGATTTTTCTTCATCATCATATCCTACGAGTTTTGTAAACTTGACTGCCTTTTTTAAAGGGCTGTAGAAAGTCTTGATGGAGCATTAAGCAAGCAGTTTTAGTTTTTCATGCATTAGTTTTGGTAAACAGAGATCCATTAATTGAATAACAGACTCGACGTTAGCCTACACAAACGGTAAAAGCTTGATTGGGATTTAAAAGTCTGGCTTATGGACAAGGCTTTTAATAGCCAATCTCCGAACATTTGGCTCTAGGCAGTTTTTGTCATGTATTGTGTATAAGATTATGGATTCTCATGTTTGTTTATTTTACGTACCAGAATATTCTTGAGCACTTTCATCATTTTATCACCATAATGTACAATATCTTCAATTTAAACGAAGCAGCTACTAGAACAGAACCAACAACCATTAATCATTATATTTAGTTAACGACTTAGTAAGGACGTCATTGCCGTTTTGATGTCAATTTTAGCAGCCAGGTGAACGGCATTATGACGCGAATTACTTTGGGAAGGATTAAACGATCCATTGTTTGGTTTAGATTTGGAAGAAAATAAATTTCTGAAATCATGGTCGATGTGGACAAGGAAAAGGACTCTTAATCTTCGATGTTAGATGTTCAATCAATGTATGTAGCAGTGAAGATTGACCATGTACCAGCTTCACTTTCTGTTTATTACAATTGATTTTGACAAGCCAATTATTATTATCACATGTGCCCACATAACGGTGGGTTACATGCCCGGCTTATAGTTGTTACTCGTTCCTCTTACATTTTCACATCTACACAGAATTTTAAGGTAAACTTCATGAAGAAATGTCCAGAATTTTGTACAATTTTTCCAGAATTGTCTAGAATTCTGGAATTTTCCGGAAATCTCCAGAATTTCCAAGAATATAGATTCTTGACATTTAGAGAAATGTTGCATGTACAATTTACATTGTAAATAGTACTTACGAGGAAATATTAAACCTTGTTTTTCTAGACTGCCCTTCCCACTTTTTGTGCTAACTACTAATGGTGAAAAACAAAGATTGGCACATGTCGCCGGATGCAGCGGGCCGGCGTTCATGTACAAAATGTTTTGGATTTTCAGAATATTGTTTTCAAAAATCCTTATGGGGAAATGAAAGATAGCCAAGGGGGGACCGTTATCAAAGTTTCAAAATCGTGAATTTTTTATCTGACGATTTTGAAACTTTGATAAGGGTATATTTCATTTCCCCATGTTAAATCCCATAAAGATTTTT
>VYYJ01001530.1:0-29788 GCA_021029165.1 Cyphoderus albinus | reverse complement strand
GCATTATTTTGGGTCTTTTATCAGCAAAGGAGGTGGAAGGATATAGGTCCTTTTTAGTTATCATTTAATTCTCTCGACGAGATATTATATTAGCACGTTTTATCTTTCCTCCCTCCACAAAGTTGTTTACGTTTGACTCTTGAGACCTTTTTTCCGGCGAAAAAGAGATGAAAAATACGAGAGCAGAATGGAAGAGAAAAGGAAGCAAACTCCCATTTTTCTGCAGAGTGAGTGAGCCTTTAGCGCGCACACACAAACACACACAACTTGTATTACATTCTTGGGTTTTCTTCGCTTTTTTATTACTTTTTTCCAGGGAACAAGTTGTCAAGTGATGGAATGGAAAAGGGTTTTATTTTCTCTCTCACTTCTCTGTGGAAAATAAAAATATACTTTTCCAGCATTATATGCACTTTATATGGATAACATGATCAGGAACGACAGCGATGACAGTTTCCAGGGAAGAAAAAGGAGCGCTCTCCATCTTCCATTTTCTCAATTGGTAAAATGTTAAAAACTATATAATACGAACTACTACCCCGTTGCTCTTACTACTATAACATAAGTGGTAGTTTGTTAGTTGGAAACTTTTCTTGTGTTATATCCGAATCCAATGTTACCATCATCCTCGTGGAATATCGCTCCTCGGTGTTTCTCTGTGGTAGTGATCTATGTTCCAATATTTAAGAATGTGTCGTTTTTCTGCCACTTCTGAATTATTTTATTTTTATATCAACATTCTACCATGTCTATGCTTAAATCTAATAATACACTGTTACAGGGAAGGAAGATTTTTCTCTACTTGTTACAATCTATATTACAGAAAAGAATTTCTTACTAAAATGCTGGAAAAACTCTTTGATCTTACGATAATATTGAATTTGTGAAAACCAATGATGACCAAATAACCAGAAGTATGCTGTTTTGCGTTTTAAATAATTGTAATTGTAATTCTATATTGAAATTGTTTTCATTCCAAGTATCATGAGACTAATAAAAATGATAGTTTTAAAGAAATTAGGCTTTATCATCGTTATAGCTTTCGCGCACATTTTGCTACACAACTGTTTAAGAGCGTACTCCGTTGAGAGAAAGGAAAATTTGTGAGATTATTGCAGAGTAAAAAGTAGCGTCGCTAGTATTCGTGGTAGGTAAGTAATTCAAGTGAAACAAAGCAACGAAACTATCATAGGTAGCTTAAATGACTGCTGTTGTGTTATCCTGCAATAGTAGCGTGAGAGTAGTTGACTCGTTGACTCACCCGTCTGACGGTAGATGTACCGTGTGTATTTTCTTGCCGAGTTCGCATCAAAGGTGCGCCAGAGACAGGTTTTCCAAGCAAGTGGTTTATATTGGTACGGGAGCGTTCATAAAGCCTCGAAAGTTTTTAAAATGCTGTACTATTTTTGCTCGACTTTTTCAATTAATTGATTTTTGAAACTTTCATCGTTAGCATTGAAATGCTATTTTTGTAACAGGTATTAATATTTTCTTTTTATATGAATTATGCATTACTAAAAACAATTTCACGTCTCGTTATAATTGTAAAAAGCGTCAGGCAAAATGAAAAATTGTGTTTTGTGTAAAAATAGAGAATATTTTAATTTAACCTCGAGCTTCGTTATTTTATGCGTATGTTGCATGCATGAATATTTGGGCATGTATTTTTCATTCATTTTATATTGTGTGAGTTCTTAAAAGATGCATTCTTTAACAAGTTTATTTCTCTTGCCTTCAGGGATTAAAAACAGACAAAATTTAATTCAGAAAAGAATTCTACACATGCCCCCTACTATCATAATTACTACTTAGTCGTTTTCACTGCAACTCAAACGTCCGTCATCAGAGACAACAAAGGATATTTTCCGACAGTCTTCTTTCTGTAGAAAACTGTTACAATTCTTTGACAACTTAATTCATGACAGACGATCCTACTATACAAGTAGAGACAGAAAACTTCAATTGATACAATTTTCTTGTTAGTGCTTAATGAAATGAGTCGTCATCTGCGCCAATCATTTCCTAGCTGCATTGTGCAAAAAAAATCGCTAATTTTTATTTTTTACAATAAATTACATTTTTAATTGACTGAGAAGACTCAGCAAAGTTGTTTAATTAATTCCAGATAACTGCTTAAACCTTCTTAATGAATCTTTCATTAGCAAAAACCACTTAAATGAACTGAAGCAGCTGCAAACAGACATTCTAAGGTACTTAATAATAAATAAATATTTCAAAAGGTGCAGCCACGCGCAATTTTTACAATTTTTGCAACATGATGAACATGCACACTCATTAATTAACTTTGTAGTACTCATCCTTCAAAATATAAAGTTAACAGGAGCAGGCAGGGCATCGAAGCAACGATTTCCATGTAAAGCAAGAGAATAACATTAGTTCGAGATCTTGTAGTCTGATCGTGGCTGCTATCATATCAATGATAATGATGACGCTTACTTTTACTTGCTTGCTTGTTTCTAATTTTTGGACTCAACATAGTCATTTCCATCTCCATCCACTCATTCACTAATGCTATACTATCTTATTACGTTACTCGAAGCCCAATCATCACCACCGTCATAATTTCTCTCTCTCTCTCTCTCTCGCTCTCTGGCAATTTATTTCTATTTCAAGATTTTTAATGGCGATACTAACAACAGCTGAGTCTCAGTTGAACTGAACTGATGTCCATATTTCTTTTTTGAGTCCGTCTTTCTACTTGTGTGACTGACCACCTCCCGCTTGCCCTCGCTGAAAATTTACGGTTATTATCCCACTGCACAATTCATATAAAACATGGTATTAACAAAAAGAAGAAAAGAGCCGTTGGTGCCGACACATGTAATTTTCACTGTCGTCTCATTATACAAACTGAAACGAGGGCTAACAAGAATTTTCCTCTCAAAATTTGAATAGGTAGGTAGTATAAAAAGATTTTTTGAACTAGATGCATTAAGTTTAGCTAAATAAAATCAAGATGTTGAAGATGCACACTGAACACGCCCGAAAATACATCATTGATCAGCAGGGGCATGTTTTGGTCATGATGTAGCTGTCACTTAATTTCTTTTTAGAACCTCAACTCAACTTTGCACTCATTCCCTTCAGCGGCATGGTTTTTGCATCAATATGAATAAAATTTTGTATGAGAAAAAAAGTGGACTAGATAAGAAGAAAAACACGGTGTTTGCAAATCATGATAAATAAAATAAAATTTGAGAAAAATAGAAGTGAAGGAGGAGGTGGAATGCATGGTGCTGGTACAAGTTTCATTACACAGGTTTCATACTGTGATAATGTTGATTTGCGGGCTGATAAGGAGTTCCATAAGAAAAAATTAATTAGACTGTGCCTGTAGAGTTTGGAATATTATTCATTCTGCAATTCATACTTTCAAAATAAGGATTACTTTGCACTCACGATTTCAAACAGTTTTGCATAAGCGAAAGAAGCCACGTTAATTGTAAATTTTAAGTGTGACATGCTCGACTGATAAATGACACCATCTTAGAAAAAATTACGATGACGAGTATCAAATTTCTGCTCAAATAAATAAAATACGTAATGTGGAGGGAGGGACATAAAATCATTCTTGAATCTCACGTTTTTAATTCGATATTATTTTACACATGAGGTACGTGTTCTTACGTCATGTGAACCCCGGGAGTGCGATATAAAATCTATTGATTGATCAGGTGAACCAATTTATTATTAGCTATGCTCATAAGTTTAACTGTGAGCTCCTTTAGATTTGCATTGTCTGCCACTTCAAAATTAATTTTCAGTGTTTTCGTTTCTTGTTTGGGGAATTGTGATAAGATCTTTCAAACTCTTAAGCCGTCACTTAAACTCTTAAGCCGCCTCATAAACACATGTATGTGTCTTTCCAATACCTATATGATAAAATTAAATCTAATTATTTTGTAATGCAGTACCATTGTATAGTAAAAATGTCGTAAAAATGTAAAAAATATATTAAAAGGTTTTGTTGTAAATAAAACGAAGCCAACACATTAAAGTGGTAAATGAACCAAAGAGTCGTTGTAAATTGTGTTTTATTAATTGCAAGATTTTATTTTCACTACAGCGTGTAGCAGTAATGAAACAGTAATGCAGTTGTCTCGTTTACTGATCGATGCATGAATCATAAAGTAGCTGTTAGAACTAGAATCTTTGCATTTAATTGAAGTAGAACTTCACTTTCTGCTTGAATGATTTTAAAGTGTTGAAATAATTTTAATATCTTGCCAATTTCATTCAACTAATCTTGGCCTAGGCTATATCAAATTGACCTGCGCAGGCTAAATAACGATTAGTACATCATCCCAGTGAAGCAGAAGAAAGTTAAATGATCACATTTTATGTTTCTCAGGTCAAGGATCGCGGAGCATAATCGCTGAAGTTACTTTACGCCGTTTTGCCGTAATTGGGAACCAGTTAACCCTGGTCTGGTTAAAGGTAGTAATACTCTGTAACAGCAATGTTGATAAAAATTAACAGTGTATCTTTACTCAGAAGCTCCAAAATCTGTTCTAATAAACCTGTTTATTACTTTTTTCTCGTTTTCAGAAACCATCGAAAGAATCTAATTATATAATTACTTTATTAATTACTCATAATGTTTGCTTTAAAATGAAACAGTACATAAAATGCCAATGATGATTTTTCGGTTATTAACCTTTTCATTTTCATACTTTACAATTTGTGCCCGTTCTGCGAAATCATCAATCCTCGTCTGATTTCTTGATTACTAGTAGTAAAAAATCTCGTAAAAGGAAGCAATTGCCTAAAAGTTGGATAAATGAATGAAACCTCTTGAGATTTGTGAAAGCCGGAGAGTTGCTGCAAACTTGAACTTGCAGGGCAGAAGTAAATTTCCTCTTCTTTTCTCTTTTCCTTGTTATCAAAATCAACCCTCTTTTTTCCTTTTGCCCAAAACGAAACAAAACCTCTGTTGAGCACCACTCAACTTACTCTTTTTAACAAGTTAGTTTAAAAACACACTTGTTTCCTTTTCCCCTTCCTCGATGGTATCATCATCATTCTTATTCTTGGTATACGCAATTCAGTTGCAAAGTTAGCCTGATTTTGTTGTTCTTGCTTCTGCTGCCTAAAAAGATAATTGAATGACCCTTCTGAACATGTATTGTGCTTAAACATCACATCGTCTCGTCTCCTCCAGTCCCATTTTCTATAATTAAAAGGAAAATCTCCCTTGGGAATATTTTATATCATATTCAAATTGTCAAGTTGACAGTTTTGGCCCCAAGGGGAATAACTTTTTTTGAAGGAGGAAATGGAAGACATAAAAATACATACAGTAGAAAACAGCACGAAAATCCACACAAAAATGACATGACACAACTTATTTTTCTCTCATATTCCAAATTGTTTGCGAAATAAAAAATAAAATATGCGCGTATTTCACAAGATTCGGTCCATTGGAGGTTTGGATGTTTGAGAAAAGAGAAAAATTACAGGAAAATTTCTCGAGGTAAAAACATCGGCTTTAGTAAACACCAGCAAAAAAATTCTCCATTATTTCATTTTCCGTTGTTCCAGCGAGTGTCAAAGAGAACACAAGTGAAGAGACCGTAACATGTTCATGATCAACATGCTTTTTCGGGGATAACGAAAGTTAGGAAAGAAAATGAAAATGAAACGGTAAAAAGGAACAAAAGTAACAGGGAAAGGAGGGAAACATCCGAAGTCGAAGGTTCAAGTCATCTGCTCCAGCTAGAAGGTACAAGTAAAAGAACATGCATAGTACATCGCCATTGCATCATCACTACAACCAACCAACCAATATGAGTCTGCGGTTCGTCCCGGAGAACATGGCCAAAGATTGTGTTTTCTTTTCTTTATTATTAGACAGAAAGAGAACGAGAACCAGAAGCAGGATGGTTTAGTTTTACGAGGAGAATGAGACTATGTCGAAAAAAGCTCAAGGATGCTGCTGTGAGCAGTACTTCGTTTGCGATGCGACATGTCCTATATAACCAACCAAACGACCGTGTACACTTTTCTGTAATAATAATCCTAAACTTACAACGAACATGGAATGGAAGGAAATGTAGAGAAGGAAAGAGAGAAAAGAGAAAGTTCGACCTAAACCTGACTTCTGGGTGCACTTTTTCACGTGTTCTCATTTTCCCTGGAACAAATAAATGGACTGGCCGTATTTCTTTCCTCCAGTTTTTCTGCCTTGTAAGCACAAACTAGTACAAGGCAGTATTTATTTATTACGACAAATATATTTGGTACAGGCGGAGAGAGGAAAACAGACGCAGTGCAATAAATGCAGTGATGTCTTTTCTTGGGTCTCGGCAAAAATGTGAGAGCCAACAAAAAGGAAAGTAAGCGAAAACGAATAAATCGCTTGTAGAAGTTCGTTGTTCGAGGGAGCATTCCGTTAGTAACATAACATTGTTTTTGTGGCTTTATTGGTTTTTGTGTTCTGACCTCTTTATTTGAAAAATATGACTCTTTCACTAATTCTGATTCACCTCTTGCGCGAGAATTATTTCATGTAAGTTAAGCCTTATTTAAGTTATTAATGTAATAAGGCGAGTTCACAATGCTTGCCAGTAAACAAACATTAGGTCAGTATCTGGTAACGGTGGATTTAAAAACTAAAGAGAGAAATCGTTACTTGTTTTAATCTTCGTTTTCAAGTGTCCCATAATCTAACGTTTTAAATAAAGGAATCGCCTTTTGGATTTATATAACAAACGGGAAAGTCTTTTGTCTTATCCACCGTTTCTGGATGCGCACCTAAACAAATTGTTTAAAATCCAGTAGTTCTATGCCTCTAATTAAAATTATCCTGAATTCTCATGAAATATTTAATAGAGACAAAGAAATAGACACTATTGATTTAAAAAGCAATTGTAAAATTGTATATTTATAAATTATGAACTTATACTGCGGCATAGTTTTTTGTTATAAAAGTTTAATCTTTATTGCAATTTGGGAATTTTAATGGGAAGAAAGTTTATTTCGCATTCGCTTTTCTCTGACTGGCGGCCATTGTCATGAAAAAAACACTAATTCAGGT
Source organism: Cyphoderus albinus (assembly GCA_021029165.1). Lineage (NCBI taxonomy): Eukaryota > Metazoa > Arthropoda > Collembola > Entomobryomorpha > Paronellidae > Cyphoderus > Cyphoderus albinus. Next base: position 22,731 of record VYYJ01001530.1, on the reverse strand, counting down.
ATAAGGATGACCTTGTCCTTCGTGTTTAATGAATCTCCCATCCTGCGAGCAGTAAATGCATAATTGAAATTGAGAAAATTATAATCACACAACGGGCCTTTTTGAGTTAGTTGTAACTATTGTTGATTCAAATGCTCTGCTATAGTGCTATGTTCAAGACTCACGGCTATGATAATTTTTAATTCACACACCGCCGACTTTCTCGGTAAAAGTTTTATGAATTTTCAGGCTTTTCATGACTGACCGCGACTGCCTCCTGGCGTTTCACGGAATGAATTTGCAGCAAAATAAAACAAACGCAAAACGGTTGTGGCAGTGGTGTGGTAAACATTTCAACATAACTTTCTCCCACATAGCATAAACCTGTCGCTGCCTACATTTTTTCGCGGAACGGTGATGAGATGCGGTGGCGACATGCCAAGAATACCTGTGTTGTGTTTGTCATTATGCGGAAAACAAAAGAATCATTGACACATGCACAGGTACCACCAACGACGAGGATAGACATATCAAGAAAAGCGAACAACTTTTTTCCTTGTCCTCATTAAGTTTTCCTGAGCCCTCGGAGACACCATGGCTTGTAAATAACAACTGTAATTTTCTCTTGGAAAAAGTAATCATCGCTTTCTACATTCTCTAATTAACTTTCTACTCATGTGGCTTCACTCCTTCCTTTCGTCACTCTTCAAAACAAAGTGAAATGTACTCCAAAAATAGTGCATGACTCCAGTGGAATATATTGAGTTGAGCTTAATCTACTAAAACGCGATGCACGCATATTATTAAACTTGTTGTTCACAGGAAAGCAAGCAAATAAAGCACTTAATTTTCATCGAACTACCACAAAAAGAAAAATTAAAAACGTGTCACACACGGCTTCCTTTTTCATCACAAATTATAAAATTATATACCACTTGATGCTTTCAGTTTATTAAAAAGTTTTACCGTTTTCCCCTTCATCGTCATCGTCAACATTTTAAAGTATCTAAATCACCTCACTCTTTTGCATTACGTAATTTTTGTTTGTAACGTGCCCACGCAAGGATGAAGGGAGTTATTAAAAGTATTTTCGTTGAAAATAACCATATGCCATATACAGAAGCTTAATATTACTCGTAAAGTGATACCTTTTTGGAACACGAAAATAAAAAGTCAACCAAGTCAGCTTGGAACAGTCTTTTTTAATTTCGTTGTAATGTTTTTTGTGCGCCCACCAACACGAATCCGTGTTTGCATGTAGTCTGTTTGTATGTTTTCTAATTTGGATTACAGCCAACCAAAAGAGCTGTAAAACATGAGGACTTTAGCTTCAAGTAGAATTTTGTTGTAGGAAGGTGAAATGGTGAAAAGACTGATACTGCACATAATTTGTCCAAACTTTGAGAGTTCGAGAGTTTTTAGTGCTTGCCACCATAAAATAATCCGAAGTTGACAAGATGTCGACAAGAATTGAAAACGTTTCTTCCTCTTCAAAATGAAAGCATGCAATTTCAGTATAGGATGCAATGCACATATGTTTAAAATTTTATTCCACATCTAATCTGGATTTTATTAAAAACACACTTTCCCTTGTCCTTCACAGTCTCACATTTATTTGAATGCTAGAACGAGTCAGGGTAACTGCACTGCAGCACAATTCTCATTGCCCTAACGCAGTCTCTGAGCTAGGCACAGTTTAACGGTTTTTTTGTTGTCACTTATTTTCTACATCATGCAGCCAGCTATTTAGCCGAGTACTTTGAGTTGAGTCAAAACAATAAAATTCTTTGGCCCTTGCCTTCCTTCCCTGCTTCATGTTCCACTTGATTGACCCATGAAAATGATGTTTTGACAGAAGAGCCCAACCAAACAATTGCAATAACCCGAGAAAATTATATTTATGCGAATAAAATAAAATAAAAGATGTGACGCAGTCGAGTCAACATGTTGCACCCTGAATTGTAAAGCTGAAAAGGTTGCATGTGTATTTTGTGCCATTGTCAGAATCGACTTTATTATTACAAAATTTATTATTACAACTGCATAATTACAGAAGGACAAGAAATAATGAAGGAAACAACTGCGACAATTGCGCAAGACATTTTCACTGACTCCTTTTCTACCTACTTGTAAAAACGAGTTTTCAGATTTCAGAATTTTATATTACATTTTCAACCACTTAAATTAGTATTATTTTACATCGCCACTCACCACCACCGTCGCGAGTAGTACTTGACTTATTTAAAGTTACCAAATGGTGTCACTTGACAATATTAAATTTTGGACGGTGACTCATGTGCATGTTTTAGTTGCAATCTCCGTTCCCTCTTCTCAGCCTTTTCTAACAACCAGGAGAAATAAAAATTTAAACTTTATGCTCGCTCACCCTTCTTTTTTCAGATGAAAAGCTGCGGAAAAGTGGATTTTATAAAATCTCGGGACAAGTGCTACATTTGAAGGTTTTTCAATAGAAAACTCAGAACTGCTTATAAATTCTCCCATAAATGGAGAACGAATACCGAGTTTCACGGACGTCAACAAAAAAGAGGGTTTGAAAATCCCATAAAATTGTAGACGCGGCAGCAATAGCACCTTTCCATTATTTTCAAGAAGTGTATATTTAAGAGTGAAAGTACAACAAATGTGTAAAATAAATTTTCTTTTAACGACTATAAAATAAAAATTATTTTATTGTGTCAATTTAAAAAGGGAGATGGCTTCAAAGAAGTAGATTTTATTATTGGTCACAATATGTCTCTAATGATGATGCTAACTTCAAAATTGTACGCTTTGAAATTCTGTATATGTGTATTTTATGTATTATTAAATTGTTTTTAAAATGCTTTATTTCTCTCGTCGTGGTTCCCCCGTATCATATTTCATAGGCAAAGTATCTGCAGCTGCTGTGCTTTTGTGAGCAACGCGTGAACAGTGAACACCTCCTCCTCCTCCTTCTCTTCTCCTGTTCTTTCTCGTCTTCTCGCGCAGACAGTAGCACAGTTGTTGTTGAAAGGCGAAAAAAGAAGTGACAATTTAGTCACGCACTCAATATTAAATGGGGTTGGAAAAAGTTCATTATAAAATGTAAATTGTGCTGAAGAAGTGGTCTTTCTCTGTTAGTTTGTGTGTGTGCAGTTTACTGCACTCACTCACCCGCTTTATTATGATGTGATGTGCCGACAACAATGGAATAATAGGAACAACACATGTGTGTCTACCTCAGAGAAGAAGAACTAGTTTTTATGAGCTTTCATAAAGCAATATATTTTATTCAACTGTTTCGTTAAAAAATATCTAAATAATGTAAGCTTCTGAGAACAAAAACAAGGGTCCATTCAGTTTTTCTTATTTATTTATTTTTCAATCCTTCATTCTTTATAGTATGTACATCATCAGCCGACCACATCATAGCCAATTTATTTATTATTTGCTTTTGGCGTTTTCTGTACCTATTGTCTTCGAAAATGTGAATTTAAAAGAAAATAAATCACGGAAAAGTCCTCTCTCGTATGTCGCTTTTTCACTTAATGTATGCATGCAACCGAACGAATAACTTCATTGTTTAAAATTAGTGTCTAGAACTAGAAATTCATTTTTCATTCTGTAGATGAATGAGAGCCATTAAAATTCAATATAGCGTGTAAAAAAGAGAAAGAATAAAAATATGGTGTAATAAATTGAATAAGAATGAGAGATGAGGGTGGTGAAATCTGGATTTTATGGCCCATCATAGCCAAATGTAAAACGGTGTTAATCATAATTTGAGAAACTTCTTAATAGCAACTAAAATAAGCAGCTCGGTTAAAGAATAAAGCAAATTCATTTATTGTTGGTTTAAATAATACCCATTATTGATTTATTTTACTAAATGATAATTCAATCGTTCAGTCTTGTTACTTTATAATAATAATTTTAATTTTCCATTGTCGTTGCCTGCATTTTGAATTAGTACTGGTTTCGTATTTCTTAATCATATCTGATGCCAAAATAGTTTACTTTTTAATTTTTGTGAGAGCCACTAGCAATGTTTTCTTAGTAAATATTCTCGTGTAAATGTTAATTTTAAACCTAACGTTTTTTAAAGATTTGTAATACTGTCACACTGATGACTCCAGCTGTTAAATAGTAAAAAGTATTATTGAACCACGCGGTTAACCAACGAACTCGTGGCATGAGTCAATGATTTATGCTGCTGGTAAAATATCATTCCATTTCTCATTTTGTAGCAGAATTTCATTCAAGTTGTACTTCAACTCGCTGCCGTGTTGTCATCTTTCACAATTTAAAATGGATATTATTTATTTAAAAGTACATTACGTTCTATTATAATGAAAATGATAATGATCTGCATCTCCTTTGTAATTCTTTAATACGCGATTGTGCCTTGCCCTTTTAAACTCATTATCATTTAGCGTTAATATCCGCAATGCAACTCTGCCAAACAAGCGCAGTGGTGGCAGCAGCGAAGAAGAATATGATAATGATGATGATGACGACGCGGCGGTCGTCATGAGTGGCACGGCTAGGCTGGGATAAGGATGGATGATGTGATAGCATCCTCCTCAGCGGAGTGGAGTTCTTGTTGGAAGAAGGTGGTTTTCAAATGAGTGAGTGGTATTTAGAAACGGTGACGGCGATGTGACTGGTGCGGTGGTGGGAGTGTTTGTCTGCGTTAAGCAGTGCGCTTTTCTGTGGTTTATGAGAGACGCATCTTGTGGCAGGAGGAGACGGACATTGCAGGAAAAAATGCATCAGCATTTCTAAACAAAGCAGAGACATTTGAAATAAAAAGACAAAATGGATAAAGTCACGAAGTGCCCCCTGTGGGGGAAAGAAGACAGGGAAATGATGGGTAAGTAGTAAGTCGGTATGCGTGCTTCAAATTCCTTTTCGTCACTAGGAGAGAAGTCTCCATACGTCGTTCAAAAATAACATCAACAAAGCTACCGTTTCATAATTCGATGGAACCTGGAGGGAATTACTTATGTTGCGAACGAAAAATGCACAGGACAAATCCTCCACCAGGAGTAAAGTACAAAATGGAAACATTTCGAGACCAAGGATGAAAAGAGAAAAGCTTTGTAAATCATAAGTGTTATGATAAATGAATGTTTCCATTCCCTGGAAAGGAAAATAGCTTCAGATGATGATGATGATAATCATTAGCATCTAGGCAAGTGCAATATGCACCGCCAACAAACAATGCGAACAGTTGCACGCAACATCACCTCCTAATAGTAATAACAATTCGGGAAGTGTGAGACGTGGCCTGGATGGTTTTCACCGAAAAGAAAATCGTTGGCTGAAAAAGACGAGGAGAGGAGAAGAGAGCCACTGGGTAAACACTAATAATCTCCCGGGATGAGCAGTCAACTTGCGTCAAGTCAACCAGAAAAGGTAAATAAATGCAGCAGACAGAGAAAAAGGAAGAAACTATGAACAGAGCTCGACAAGGAAATCAAGTGAGAATTACTTAAGTTGCTACATCGTAGTAGTAAGTTTGACAGAGGTAAAAGCACACGCACGGATCGCGCCGCACCACACGGATAAATGATTCGACTCATATTATCATCAGCTTTATTTTCATCAACAGAAGAAAAGGAAGAAAAAACAAAGTAAAATAAGAGGAAGAGAAAGACACTGTATAATATACAATAAACCGGCAACAACGGCAGCGGGAGAGTGGAGCATAATTTTGAACAATGGACCTGTCGACTCTGATCATCATGACGGTGACTGGGAAGATGGGAGATCACCCTCGTTCCTCTCTTGAGATTCTCCTAAAATCTGACTTGAGTAGAGTTGAATGCATGCATTTATTATAATATAGAAAGCTTAAGTAAGCCATTCCCTATCATTCATTTTCATCGTCGCCCTCATATTATCATCACCATCATCAGATCAATTTTTTGTGTTGGTCGTGCGTGAGGTTGATATTGTTGTTATTTGCCATGCGGGATATTGTCTCTTTCCGTATGTGAGCATCATCGTGGTGTCGTTTCATTTCGGAGGAGAGATGAGCAAAACGTGCAATGAGAAGAGAGCCAATCCAAGCTTTCATTATCTTTTCATTATTATTCCTCCCTCTCTTAATCCATAATCCGGATCAAGCACAAGCAGAAACACACAAACATACACACAAAATGCGTCTGACACATGAAGATTGGTTGTCCTTCTTTCTGACGCTTGTGATTGTGTCGTTGCCGTTGTGCCGTATTGCACTCCCTTGTTGATATCATTGTTGTTTCTGTTTGTTGTAAAAAAGTAATAAAGCGCAGTCACTCATTCAATTTCGTGTTCACTCTCCTGGAATACAGGAGAGAGACTAGCGTTTTAGAGAAAAACTTCCAAACAAGGACATTGTCCCCTTTCACTCTGAATGCATAATGAATTATATTATGGCTAGCAGTGCGACAATAAAATAAAACAGAGCGAGAGCAGATATTACTGGGAGATGAAATGAAATGTCGTATCCATTTTCAGTGAAGAACTTTAAAACAACTAATTGGATACATGTATGATTTGTTTTTTTTTGTCAAATGATTCAAATCATTGTCTAACTCGGGATGGTGAATGAGAGCAGTGAAATGAAGAACGAGACGCCCACCACATTATGCACAGTTCAGTATAACAAAGTAGAGAATTTGGTTATATTGTCATCATCATCATTAAATTAAACCTGAACTTGACACAGTGAAATACGGGATTTTTCCTCTTGTTCTGTCTTTTGCTTGCCTATTGTTTCTGCTCCGCTCATTGAGTCATTTATTGCATTGCTGATCATGATCGTGATCATGAAAAAGGATTTTGCTTAGCAGATGTCTCAGCGATAGAAAATGCAGTCGCATCGAGCTCCAATTTATTTTATACCAAAGTTGTGCATTTGAATTAAATATATTACCTTGCAGATCTGCAGAACAGAGCGGAGAAACAGACAAAATAGTATATTACAGAAAATGAGAGAAAGGATGGAGAGAAGTGATGCTGTGAAGAGTGGATTGAGTGAACCAGGGGAAAAGGAAAGGAAAAAGAAAAACACTGCCATTTCCAATTTGCTTGATTTGCCGAAACACGACTCTTGTTTTATTGTAAATGATGTAATGTCCAAAAAGACAATGAGTATTTTGTTCTGCTTGAGCATAAACCTTGTTATTTACAACTTTTGCTCGTTTCGTTCACTCACTCACTCCGTCACATTCACAATGAGTATCGCTGTCTTTTGGAAAACTGCTGGTGATGATACGCGCTCCTGCTCTTCTTTTATATTTTTATATTTCATCTAACTGCCGCATGCTACGTTACATTATATTATTCTAATGTTATGTGTGTATTGTACATGATTTGTTCTACAAGAACACAAACTACCAAAAACTACCGCTGCTGCTGCTGTTATGCTTCCTCTTTCTTTGATTTCTGTTTCCATTTATTTTAAACTTACTTTTTGACTCTACTCAACTTGACTTTTTCTCATTCCCTGGAGAAGTTTGAAAATAGTGGAAAAAGAGGGAAAATAAGTGCAGGATAATGCGTCCTCCGCTATTGTTTCGCTATTTGCTACCCAGTTTTTTGTAGTTTGTAGTAAATCCAAAACCATACAAGTAAAAAGATGCAAAAGAGACGTCTGCTGGGCTTTTTGACAGGCTGAGATGTTCCCAGCGGGTAATTCTGCTGCTGTCAGTCAAGTCAAACAGGCCGCATTTTGATGTTTCCCTTTTTCTATCCTCTCGCCTCTACATAGTATCTTTTCTGCTTTTTAATATTATTTGATATTTTATTTTATATATAAACGAGGAAAATAAAGTTGTTTTGTTGCATCATGCAATACAATCGACAAGCTACTTTATTAAAAACGTGGTGTGGTAATAACAGGTGTAATTGAGTAACCAGTAATAAAATCCGCGTTCAGTAAAATAAGAAATACATATTGCCAATTTTTTTACAAATTATGTTTTAATTTGTAATGTGTAGTTATGTTTGAATTCGACGCAAAATAATATAACACAATAGTAATATAATGGCATTTTATTTTGCGTATTGTCGTTTACAAAATTGCACGAACGCTAAATAAAAAAGTTAACTAATAATATTTACTACTTCACTAACTTTTGTACAAATGGCATTGGTGGACCAATGTCTAATTAATCTACATTGTATTAGTTTGCAAAATAATTACACATATTTTAATTAATCTTGACGAGATTCGGAGCGGATATACTACCAAACGTACAATACGTCCTTTATTAACGTATTCTGGCTTGAAAAGATTTGCTTGAGTTTTTAAGAATGAGAAGTTATGGTACATACATTAACGGATAATGGTTATTTCATGGAGACCTCTTTCCATCTCAGTCTCTGGTTTTTCTTACAAATTAAATTGCTGATGTTATGTAGATAGTCTAGGAAAACCTGTGTTCTCTGTCTCATCATCTTGATTCTGTTTCATTGTTTTTCTTGAATAAAATAAAGTCAACTGAAACGTTGTAGGTACCTGCGTAACGTTAAATTAAAGAACTGAAGACGTGAAGTGGAAAGAAGAGTGAGATGAAAAATAGAGATTGGGATCAAAGAGAGAGAAAAATGGCCATGATCATGAGTGAGTGACTGAATGATACGAACAGATAACGTAACAGTAATAATAATAATATGGAACAAAAGAAAGAAGTTTATTATATTTAATAAATAACAAAACTAAATAACAACATAGGGAAAACATCAATATAGTTGCGTTGCACTCACTGTGGTATCACATCTCCAGTTGACAGGCGAAGCGAGACGGAGAAGACAGTGATGCACACCCTTGATTAAAGATATTGAAGAGAAAAAACCTAAATAAAGTTTGTCATGAGAGTGAGTGATTTTTTTGGGGAGACAAAATTCTAATTCACGATTACGATCCGATCCAAGAGTCAATGCAAATGTCACATGTCGAGTGACTGAGTGACAAGACATAAGACGACATCACAACAACATTGAACATAAGAAAACACAATCGTATTTAGCTACATATACACTGCGTACATTTTGAACATTACGTTTGGTTAACAAATAACTAAACCAATAATCATACACATACAAGGATAATATGACGTTGTAAGAAACATTTTTAAGTTAGTGTTATTATTATTACAAAGTAGTAAGTAGACAAGACATGAACATTTCATCTTGTAAGTAATAATCATAAAGCATTTTGTTTCATCTTTCGAGTTCAAAATAAAAAATGACAAACTTAGACAACCTGTAAATTCATCATTGCATTTTTTAACATCTTCATAGCATCGAACCATCCAAGGATGTCTGAACGCAATGAATTGATTTGTTACGTCACCTCTTATCAGGATATTTAAATGTTACGTGCAATTTAATTGTCATTTACATTTCGGTGCGCTCCCTTCTCAGTGAGAAGTTCTCACACATAATATGTGAATCATCATTTTGCGCATTAAGGCCACTTTTTGTATACTGGCTTTGTTTGTACGAGGACTATTAATTATCAATAAACAAAGCCACCGAGCAGTAAACGGTATGGCTGAAAAAACGTAACATTTTATATTAATCTGAATAAATATCGTTTAATGTGTAGTTATCATTTATATTTTTATTGTCCAATCTATTCATTTTTGAAATAGGTTTATTCGTAAAAATTTCGAAAATAGTCACTTTTGTTTGTGGAACACGTAAAATTACATTTAAAATGTTTTAAAGACGGTTTTCAAAAATGATTCAGGTATAATATTACGCCCGGGTTTTCTACCTTAACCTTTTCCATGCTTTTCTAACAAGTAACCTCTACACGCTTGAAAAATCTGCAAGATAGATAGCGTCTATGTGTGTATACTTAACTGAAATGGCGCCACAGTATGACAAATAATACTCGTAAATTCAGCCACAATCCTCCAGTCTAATTAATTACAAACCCAAGCTTTATAATGAATTAACAATAAATGCCAATTTACGCCATTGTGTATAGCATACTTACATACATATGTCTGTTTGCTCCTAATTCTGGGTTCCCTGGTACGGGTTCGGTGATCTCTAACAAAAAATTCAAAATCATATTCAAAACCAAAGGTATTAAGTTGAAAACACGAGTAATTAAGCTTGGCCAATAGTTGTTTCAAAATTTTTAAATAATGATGTGCCTTTAATTGATATGCTTATTGAACCAGACAAGATGAGTAATTAAAAGGAAAACCAATTAAAGTAATTGTATGAGAATGAACGATGACGCCGCATGTGCAGATATTTTATCTAGATGTCTCACCATTTTGGTCTACATCGCGCCACCGTTTTTATAGAAAATGTTGAAATAGATTCGATTACATAAAGGACAATCTGAATTTTATGTTTGGTTTTTGAAGACCTAAAGAATGTTACCGAACTTACAGAGTCAACATGCCCATTGAAGTTAGTAATATGTATGTGTTAGCAACTTGCGTGAACTACGCAAGTTCGTAGATCACGAAATTAGCTGGGTGGCGTTGGAAAAGATGGAATTTCACTATGAAGCACGTTGTAAACAATAACTGTGCTAAATAAAAGACATTTTGGCTCTGTATGTTCGGTAAGGTTCTTTACTTTTACTCATAGAGGAATATTAGCCCCATTTTTGTCAAATAGGCAGATTCTTCTAAACTTGTGGTCAAAGAATATTTGGGGAAAATAGAAAACGGTAGCTGGACTTAAAGAAGTCATCATTGTAATACTAAATAAGTAATTCCATTCTATAGTAGTAGACAGGGTAGAAAGCAGACTATTTTTTGAATATTTACAATTTACTGGAGACAAGGAAAGAAAAAGAGCAAAGATCAAAGGGAAAACTACAAATAATTGTGGGGTTCCACACGAAGTATTGACAATATTATGACAGGAAAATTGTTTTGATTATGTGGCTAAGATAGGTAAGGTATTCCTTTTTATTTGACAAAGAACAGAAAAATGAGCAAAGACCAGGTTATTGAAAGTGTTCAAATTACTAACTAAAGCAGATGATGATGTATCAACCCTATCGACTACATATTTAACGGCTCCTCTGTGGAACAAGGCATGCTTTTAAAATATTCAAACTGTTTTTGTTGTTGACGATGTCGATTGGCGACGTTGATTTAGAAGCACAAAGTTTGGTTGGAACAGGAGTTCGTTTATACAAAAAAATTGATTGGCATGTATTTAAAAGAAAAGATTGCAGGGGCCTATTTTCCATTTAGTAAGAACCCATGTTTAATTAATATGAGTGAATTATAGCAAATTATTGGAATTTGTAATTGTAATTAATGAAATTGATTCAGAAACCTGGAGCCAGTAGGTTGAGAGTAGGGTTTCATCATTTCTTATATATGTAGGTATAGTGCAACCCAACAAGTTTATTTGTTAAACTGCAGTGTAGAATATGAAAAATATTACTGCAGAATAGAATAAACTAGTAATGTATAAATGAACACTGAAAACGTTTATGTCCTGCCATTAACTGTGTATTTTATGCTAGATTTGGTATTCCCAGAATCTAGACTGAAGCCAAACTATCCTTGAGAAGATATGGATTAATATATTTTACAGTTAGACAAAAGTAGGTAATTCGTTAAAGTAACAACCAAAACTGTTAAACATGTTCACCAAATAATTTGGCTTATTATGATTAATTGACACAAAATAACGTAAATTTTCCCACAAAAACAAAATAATCAGATAGAAACTTTCTAATAATGACAAAGACCGTTTTGTTGGTGCATTCATGTCAGAGAACTGATAAATTAAGACATGTTTTCTCTTATCGTTTTAAGTTGTATTAAATTCAAGTAGAAGGACTACATAATACTTAAGTTAATCATGACTAAACACCATATATTTTGTCAACCCATTTTTCATTGCATTGCGATAATGATATGATTAAGAGCCCATATTCTACAATTACGTTTCAACTGATCATATTTCTCCAAATCTTTTCTTTAAACACAATTTTCAGTAATCAGCTTGAAACGTATGGAAAATTAAATCAAGTTTATTTGGAATGGTAAAGTGAGATAATTTGAGTTAATGAGACACAATTCCTTGGCAGTATCTTAATCTTGTGTGTTTGCCTACTTTCTCCTAACGTGTCGTTTCAATTGGGGTGGAAGCAAACTTTGAGAATATTAGTCGATTGAAATTATCTAATATATCACACAACATAACAAAAAATTTCAAGGATTACAGTTATCACTTTCTTTTGATAATATACTACGAGAAAAATAAGTTATTATCGATGTTTCAAAACAATTACTAAACGCAATATTTACATTTCCCTCATTATCATAATCTTAATGAATGTTATTCAGTTAGATTTGAAACTGCCCTTGAGATGAGAAAAAAGAAGCATTGGATTAATAATCTGGTCGATACTTATATCGCTATATCTTAAGTACCTACACATGACCTTTCTCAATGGACCATTATTATTTATTTTCATAAAACTTTACTTGCTTTTTATATAAAACGTAGAAGCAGGAATGAAGCTCATGGCAATTATTTCGAGAATGACAAGGTGGAATGAAACAGATGCGGTCTGTTTTTCGTTATTGGTGTCGGTATTAATACTGATCCGATACGATAATATATGTGCTTTGTCTTGAGTATTTTCGTCTAACAATATAAATGAGTTCACGGCACATGGACGCATGATATGAATACCAACTTGCAACAGAACATCGAAGTCGTCTCCAGATAGGAAATGCAACGCAAACGATATATCCTATAAACCCAGAAGATGTGGAGATTCGTTTTCCTTCTTCAATGAGAAAGATAGAGAAGAGCGAGAGAGGGAGGCAGAACCGAAAATGAAATAAAGAGAAAAAAGGACGGTGTGGAAGAAGAGAAGAAAACAAAGTATTAAAGGGAGTAGGAACAAGGTTTGCCCATTAAAGTGTCCCTGAAGTATCAGTGTCTCAATCTAGAAGACTAATGAGTGTCCGACTCCGTGGGTGTGGTCTCCCCATCTCAACTCATCTCACTTCAAAAATATTGTATTTTCTCGTGAACCAAAAAACCCAACATCCTTAAAACGTGTACTGAAGTCGCACTCAATGAAGTAATAGTGCACTACTACACGTAAATAAACAAATAAAGTTCTGCCTGTCTAACAAAAAAACAATGTCATCTTACCGTTGTACTAAATAATAATGAATGAGGATTTATTTTCATAATGTACAGCGAACTCTTACATTAGATTTTATGCTTTTTCGTTTTGGATCACGAGTAGTGGGGAAAGTCAAAAGTTTAAAACCGAATGCACGAAAATCCCTCATTTAGACTAAACTAACTAATGAATAATAATGTAATTTTGTAATGACGGAAAAAATGTTGCAGAAATTAACAAACGACCTAACCCTCCGCAATATAATTTTTAAATGAAGCTCAACTCATACTAACTAACATTTATATAACATTTATAAACGTGCAATATAGAAAAAAGTAGAATAAACAAGCAAAATACTGTAGTTAAAGACGATTTGTTAAAATACAAGGAGAGGGTAAGCAGTTAAGCACACAGAAGACTTGAAGAATACTAACAACAAACAATAATATCCCATTTTCATTATAAAAGGAAGTGGGTATGGTAATCAAAGCAGAAAAAGAATAACAAAAAAGTGGCTTTGTTCCCTCCACACACCAACACTTATGTACGTACAATATGCTTTCCTATCACCACTCATCATCTCTCCTTTTTTCTGATGTTCGATTGGACCGACATAGAGCAGGACGCTAATCTTCATTATTTTCAAAAAGTAACTGAATGAATAAATGGATACCCTCCAGAATTATTTCCCAAAGTCAGTGTTGCATTTGCACGACTGCCATCTAATAAATGATCGAATTGTGTCGCATCAGCCTGTCCTTCCACTTGCTTATTCATTATTATAAGTTAAACAAAGACTTGGATCAGTTTTTTTCAAATGTCTTTTTTTAGTTTCATCTGCAGACTTCCTATCTACTTCTATCTATTTCTCAAGCATGTACCTTCAAAGTCCGTTCAAGAAAGGCAGCAGTAGCTTTGCCATCGGTAGCCAATTTCAACCGAAACGAAACTTGGATGTGATGAACGGAAAGGTCATATATTTATTATGTGACATGTTATTTATGTGTTTTACTTTAATTTTGGTTATGCTAAATAAAAGTAAAACATAATTTCAGAATAAAAGTTGCGTTAGGTTGTGAGACACTTAACAAAAGTTTCTTTCATTTTATTTATTAATGCCATAACGGAAGAATTTCACGGTACAAGAAATACAGTCTACATGTTCCATCTAATTTATATGGATATTTGCATAACCTGTTAAAATGAAGGCAAAATGTAAGTGAAAGTCATAAATTTTTGCTAAAATAAGTGCATTTAATTGCAGTGACAGCTTGATTGTTGGAAAACATATGTAGAGATATTGTAATGCGTTGTGTAAACTCCGCATTATAATAATGTGTTTGCAAATGTAAATCGTGAGACATTAACCTGGAGGACGCGTAAAGTTGATCGGACACCGGATGACCAAATTGAAAACTGGAATTGATAGGAAGAAGAGCGTTATTTTTCATTCGGCTCACACATTTTATAATATCGATAATCTTTTTAAGGGCCAAACAAAAAACTAGAAATACAAGTGACAAGGGACAGGTTTAAGTAAATAGTTGTTTTTTCTTCTCTCTATATTTTATGTGCTTCCAGAAAAAATATACAGTTTAATAAAATAAATGCGTGCATCGTTCTAATAAGATCGAAGACATTTTATGGACGCTGACTGACGCTCTTAAAACATGGTTTATACCCTCTACACAGTTTACTGGCCCATTAATACTCACACGACTTTTTCCGTGGTAATGTCCAATAAACAGAGGATTTTCTGTAAAAGTGTACCAAATACTTGTCCCATGCCAGGTCAGAAAACACTTTAGGAAAACACAACTAAACCGTGGAGTTGAAGGAACGGTTGTGATCCACAATCGAGATATTTAACTGAGTGAGTCAGTGAGACAGTCCAAGATGTTTTAGTGTCTCTATGTTTTTTGTTATTGTAAAAGCAGGCTCACTCAATCCCAATAAAAAATTACATGTGTTGCACGCATGTTTTCAGATATTAGAATGACAGGAGATGACAGCAGCCTTTTATTATTAACAGGTATCAAGGAAAGGAAATGGTAAAAAATCGTCCCAAAGTAAGTTTAATAAGTGAAGCAAACTTAAAATGTGAATATTAAAAATTATACGGACATATTTTGCCTATATGCAAAGAGTGGTAAATATTTCAGTGTGTGTCCACCTCACGAAAGAAGTCACTCGACTGGCTGACTCTGAGTGACTCCAATAAAATTATCACATGCTTACATAACACATTTTATTCAAATTACAAGTTGCACAACAACCTCGAGAACATACACATACATAATGATAAGTAAAACGAATGGGACGCATTTTGTTTTTTGTGTAACTTCCTCTTCACAGACAATGTACAGGACAGGAGGAAAGAGGCTCCACGAAAGGAGCGATCAGTGAGCAGACCAGCGTAGTGGACAATTTTCTAATCGGGATTGTCATCATCTTTTTTATTTTGTTCTCCAGAAATTCTACGCGCATTTTTTGCCGTATGTAGTGAATAGTGATGTGATGGTAGTCCCAAAAGTCAGCCATTCATTTCATTCAGCGAAGGAGAGGAAAATGATGATGACATTTTTGTTTTATGAAATGCAATATTACAAGCTTCTGACTGGAATTCTTTTGTGACAGTCTCTTTTAGAGATAGAAAGAGTTGGGACGAGTAGAATGTCATTCACTGAACCTCCTAAGAAAGACAGATTTACGAAGCAGTCAGGGAATGGAAATGAATGCGTGTGTATTTCGTCTCATTTTCTTTTTTCACTTTTCATGAGATTAGAATGATGATGATGGTGACGGCCACCGTTGTCGTTTTCAGCAATAAAGAATGCGTAATGTTCTTCGACGACCTTTGGCTTACTGTAGTTTACTTTTGCTCTATTTTACATGGGGATGAAATGAAAACGCACACAGGGAAGAGGAATGAGACACATCCATCTCCGGTGTACGTCTCGTCATACCGACTTTTTTACTACTATTGTGTTTTTTTCGCCTTCAACAAAATACCTTCAACCTTTGTAAAGTTTGAGGATATGTCGCCTCTAACATAAATTGTAGCGTTCACAAAGACACTTCATAACTTTGACATCGTGAATTCATTCTTGGTAGTCAAAATTCCATTTAATAAAATCTTATTTAAAAATAATACTTCAATTGAATTTTAAATTTTATTTGACGTCGAACTAAGACTTTCCATAAGCATCGATTGCAATGATGTTAAAAATCATGCTTGAATATCATGCGTAGGTAATATCAGAAAACCTCTTCCAAGGACAACGTTTGGAGGGATCTGGCTGGTATCTTATAATATACTATTGTGCAATATATAAAAATTTGTGACTTGTGCACTTACATTGTCTGTCACGAAAGGAAAGGGTCTCACTGTCTCTTGTCTGTCTTCGGAGATGATTTAAAACGGCATTACGGTATGAATCATCTCCTCATGGTTTTCCTAGATTATGAACTTTTTAAGGAAAAATTTTTGGGGAGCAGTGGCAGTAGCACCAGCTGATAAGAAAAGAATGCAATGAAAATGTTTTAAAGCTCATCCTTGGAAAATAGAAAAATTCTTTTGTGAAAAATGGGAAAGTGCACAGGGAGTGCATTGCTCTACAACCTCATCACTGCAGGCAGTGCTCTGATGACGAAGTTCACTAGAAATTCTCATTTCTTAGCATAATGTGACCGAATGGTGGGTGGTACACTTTCATTAGAGTCACTTAGGTACATCTTCAATGAAGCATAACAGATCTGATGGAATTTTGCTTGTAGTGAAATATTTTTTGTTTATGATGTCATATTTGTCTCAGTGGAAAGGAAAATGTTGATTATGTTAGTATGGAAGTAAAAAGAAAATGGTAAAAAAAAATTGTCGCAACGATTCCAACACTTTTCTTCCGGTAGGAATAATGATTTATTTTTTTGTAAGAACTTTAGTTATATTTCAGATGTCTGCTTACAAATTAATATTGAAAAACTTAGAAAAATCCTTTAACTAGTCAAATGTGAAAGCGCTAAAGTTTTTCTAAAAATTTCACCCTATCTAACGCAGTCAGGAGCCTGCATAGCCAGTTAATTTTGTTTACTAATTTCAATTACATTTAATTTTCTGTCTCCTGCATTCAATAAAACATGCCTCTGCCAGAAGTAATTTAATCATTTAAAATAAAGTCTCTGTTAAAATATTTTTATTTTTATTTAGTGAGTAGCTGAATCTAAATATTTATGACAAAGGCAAATCTCAAAATATTCAAATTGGTAGTATTTCGTATTTTCATTTCCGGTAATTATAAAAACGACTACCTTGTCATTTAGATTGGGTATAAGTAGTTAAGACGTTACTAAAACATTAATGGGAACAAGCCTTACCTTTAGCCTCGAAAACAGCTTGACTCTTGTAATTTACAAATCTTATTAGTGGACATCAACGATACTACTGAGTAAGCAGCAAGTGCGTAGTCACTGTAGTTTTTCAATTAGAGGAGGAAAAAACTCCGCAACCATTTTATGTGTATCATGTTGGTTTTGGTAAGGATGATCCATAACGATGACTTGTTACAAATTCATTTCACAGCACCACCACCGCCGGTGTGGTGCCATCACCACTTTGCCCAACTTGTCCCGTACGAATAAAATATAAATCAAGTCTAAATTAAATGACAAACCTGTAAAACAAAACCTCTCTTTCTTTTTTGGGAACACAAAATCCATTTTATTTTACACTTGCTAATACTAATGATTTGAATTTGAAGACAATGAGCTGCTCTGTTCTAGCAGCATCAACCCGTAACGAGCTACTTTTTGGTCATGTTTGACAAGACAAGATGGAAAGAAAAGGAAAGGGTAGGACAGGGAAGACTTACATAGTTTGGCTTGGATTGCATTGCGGCTGTCGCCACAACTGCAATTTTTCAAACTGTTGAAAGTCTCCTTTTTCTGTCCAAATTTTAAGCGAAGCTTTCCTGTCTCTCTTGGCTCGTCTTGTCTCACTCGACACTGACTCAAATGGGAAAGAAAGGAAAACGGAAGAAGAAAAAGAAGAGAGCGTGGCCTGAGTTAGGAAGAGTTGAGTGAGTAGGTCGCGTTAATTATTGCAATGAACCGAGTCGAAAAGGCGTAAAAGGCAGGTTTCTTTCATACGTCCCGTATAACGTTACGTCGTCTGTCTCCAGAAAGAAAAAGAATTAGACATCTTCTCCAAAAACAATGTTTCTTGTTCATTTATTTGAGAGTAATTTGAAACAGTAGTGTCGCCAATGTTTATAACTTGTCCGAAGGAGAAGACGAAGGTTACACAATCTAATGGCAGCAAACGCCTTATAAAACAATGATGCTCACTGGACCATATCAAAAATGGATGTATTTTATGTTACGTTGCGCTGCTTTTATTTTAACATGACATCCACAAATGGAAATAATAAGACCGTTTTTATTTATTTCTGCTCAAAATTTATATTATTATTACTTTTATGAAATTTTGACGTAAAGTTACATTTTACTGCTTACGTGGCTCTGCTATGCAGTATGGATATTCTACTTGGCTCAGGTTGCAATCCCTCCATCATCATCATCATGACCATCATCAAACCAATGCAACCGTAAGACGCGTGGGTATGTCCAATAAGTATCATTTTATGACGGTATACATAACCTCTTCTGTTTTTAAGGAGGATGGATGGCTCGGCTGGAAGGAAGGATTTTTCTGCTTGTGCATCATCATCAGCTCGCTTCTTCGTCACATGAAGTCACACTGGTTACATAAGTTTTTTTTTGGTTTGGGCACAGCAGCAACGAAGTCATCGTCGTGGAGAGTTTTATACCTTCATCGTGTGACCGACGAGACGGCGACCATCAGACTTGATAGGGATCGGAAACTGCCCGAAAACTTACTTTACTCACCAACTAGCATCATCGTCATCATCGTCGTCATGATGAAAATCAACCAAACCCAACCACACAGTCAGTTTCAAAAAAGCAATGAATCTAAAAGTAAGAATGAAACGGGAAACGATTTTTTGGGAAAATAAGATACATTTTCGTTTTCCTTTCTCTCCTTCCTTCCTTTCTACTCGATGGAGGCAGAGTTGTTTCTTGCTCTCAGTAAATCGAAGTACAAACAATGTTTTTGCCTCCAAGCTTTGTTTTTGCCTAATATTGTATTGTAATGCTGAAAACATTTTAAACTGCATAATAATAACAATGTAATGTTTTTTCTCTTTCTCTCTTCTAAATATGTAACACAAGCTGAGTCTAGTGCCCCACCTTAAATCCTTTGTATGCTAATTACCTCTAGGCTATAAATAAATACTTGTAGTGTAGTGTGTGTACCGTGTACAATTTGTGTAATCAGATGAAGAAACAATACTGAATCCACTCCTCCTTCGTTTTTCGACCCTGCCACCTCATTATGTCCTTGCTAATGAGTACTTCTCTACTATTGCTCTTATGCTGCTACACGTACAGAATTGTCAGCTAAATGGCGTAACAAAGTGAAGTGAAGTAACCCTTTTGCCTCTAAAAATAAATAATAAGGTTCCCTCTTCTCTTCCATTGTGGTCTGCCTTTGGCTTCTTCTCATTTTGGCTTTGGCTTGTGCTACCTTTCAATTTCCCCTATTGTTTTCTCTTCGCTTTTGTTCGGCTCTGTCTTGCCTTGTCTCAGTCCATTATTTCCACCATTGTTTGCTGCCCCGAGCTACTCGATAATGACATCTACTTAAACTTAGAGTATTACGGTAATGAGTGTTAAAATGCGTAACGGATCACGAATCAAAAATAAAACGGAGGTATTTTTGTTTACTTTTCCAATCCCTTTTTCTTCCGTTGAATAATCTACGTTATATTTTGCCAATTAATTTCTTTGTATCATATAATGACAATCACTTCGATTTCGACTAGTAATGTCCTTGAATGACAACTGAAAATAGTTCAATAAAAGTTAGAAAATGAAATAAAAAACAGAATTTTATTGAAAGGCCGATTGTAAAATAAATACATTGTGAATTATTCACTTCTCACTTTGAGTATAATTAAATTATTCTTTTACACGAGCCCATTCACTGTTTGATTAGTTGTAAAGTACATAAATAGCCACTTTCGTTACGGTTGAAATAACTACAGTTAAAACAACTTTACGCTAGATTTTACACAGAAATGTAAAATGCTAATCCAACACTCTTGTTCAATTACTGTGAAAACACTCACAAAATCAATTTAATTGAATTCCCAATAATACTACAAACCAAACAATGAAAATGGAGGAAAAAACATTGTAAAGCAATATCTAATCAATCGAAACGACAAATAATGACATGACATGTGAGCTTGTGTCTGTTCTGTTACAGCTGTAGCAAACTTCCATTTAATGTGCATACAGCAATTACGGCAACAGTAGTAAAATATCTTTGGTAATAGTTGAGAAAACAGCAAAATTCCATGTCATCCTTTTCCCTGTCTCATGTGTGCACAATGCCCATCATCTTTTCTTTTCATTGCATGCATGCCCACAAAAAACACTGTAATTGTAACATTGTTGGTTACAATGTGCACTTTTTACACTTTATTTGTAGATGCCTCCTGCTCGCTTAACAATATTACTTTTACTATGCATTATTATTAGTGTTTTATCGACAAACACTTTAATGCATGTTCCATGTCCATTCTCAGTGAGGACGAGAAAGATTCATTCATTATCAATTTGTGAATAAATGGTCTGTTTCGTCGTTGGTTGTGTGCTATTGCAATGTCTGTTGTTCTTTGAGCAAAGTGTGTGCACTTGTGCTTATTTTTTTCATTACATTAGTAACATGTCTGTTGAGCATATCTTCATCGTCATGATGAAGTCTCGTGTTTGTGTTTAGGTTTCAGCAAGCGTAGGCTTGACTTTCCTTGGTATTTGTGTAGCAAAGCAATTTAGACAGCAATGTAATAAAGAGCAATGTGCAATGAACACCATAAATAAAAAATGCGTTGGCGTTTTCTACTTTTTTATCTCTTTTCTTTCGAGTATGACTGTACAATCATTTGGCTACATTTTTGTTGCTTTTGATATAAAAGCAGCTACCGTTTGTTCTCTTGTTCACTTACTTGTCCTTGCCGGTTGTAACTGTTGAGATAAATCTTGTTTTACATTTGTTCGAAGAGATTTTTGTCATTTGGAAGAGGTAATGCAACAATAAGAATTTAACCATTTGAAAACGTGAATGTGAATTAGTGTTGCAATCCACAACAATAATGAATACAAGAATTAATTTTTAGTACAGTTTCATACGAAACACTTTCCATTTTATTGCAACTTGTTACTTGTACACACACATAGAAAATTTGTCATCTCGATTCGCTATCTTAATGAAACAAGTTTTAAATACGAACTGTCATATATTTTGTAGCTCTGTACTTCCTGATTATTTCCCCACTTGAAGAAATCAAGTAAAGTTCAATTTCGCTACTTTCAAGAATTGGTGAGAAGTTCATAATCATTTTTATTTAGAAAAACGGCCGATCCTCCAACTGACAAATAAAAATTGCATGTAAATAGATGATAAACAAATGTCAACCATTTTGATGAACACGCGCTAAACACACGACATTTAATACTTGTCTTCTCTGCTCATTATTCTTCAAAACATTCCTTTTCTTCCAGTTGGGAAATATAAGTAATAAATATACAGAATGCAAACACAAAACGATAGAAAAAATAAATTAAAATACATGATGTACACATGTGAATTGTAACCCGAATCCTTATTAATAAAAACACAACAACACATTTGGCATTCTTAATAGGTGCAAAAGTGAAGAAGGGGAGGAAAGAGAGAAAACGGCAACAATTTTATATATGCATTCTGCGTCTGCCATCATCAGGAGAAAAGATTAAGAGGACGATCGCAATTCCAACAGATATTAATGAGTGCAACTTCATTGAGATGTTCAATTTTTTCCTGCTTCTGTGCAGTAGCGAGGTAAGCTTAGTCAAAGCCTCTTTATTAGCGCATGAGACATGCCTAGACATAACGATAACATTTTTCTTTCTTTCTCACAAACTTGCCATATTTTTTTCTTATAACCAAGCTTATATGCTTAAATGTGTAACATGTAAAAATTATGTATGCAATATAAAAATGTTCGGCCTACAAACGCATGCCCAGCATTTCAACACATGTGAGTGACTAATTTTACACCTGTTTTCCTGCAAATGTCAACCCGCACTCAGACTACATTTATTTTTAACCCCTGGGCTAATTCATGACGCTGTCAGAAAAAGCTTTCCTTCTTACATTAAAACATATAAAAGGTTAGCTAAAATATGTATTTCGCAACAGCCGAGCAGAGAGGAGCGTTACTCAACTCAACTGATTTGGCACACGATTTTGGAAAACCAACTGAGAGCACCAAAAAGAGCCGTGTTCCGTACGTAAAGTAACCAACATGAACAACCCTCTTATCGCCTCCAACTAACATTTTCGTAGCTTAATAATATATTAGCATCGTACATCTTTGAAGGCTGCTGTCCTAATGTGCTGTGGAGGAAAATCCACGGTTATATGGCCGGCGAGTGGATTTCTTCACAAATCGATATCAGAAGTTATTTTATGAAATGTTAGTTGCATTTGGTGACATGAGAATCAATTAAAACAGGAC
>VYYJ01001529.1:0-29814 GCA_021029165.1 Cyphoderus albinus | reverse complement strand
AATGATTTTGTTTTGTCCACGTACAGCTTATTTCTTTATATTTACCTTTGTCCAAGTAAAAGATTTGTAGAAGGCTTCATGAAAATCAGGGAGCAATCCTGCTCAAGTCATTTGTGAGCAATGCCTTACATTTTTCGAAACTTTTCAAAGGGTAAATAGTCGTTCTTTTCGAAGTTTTTGCCAAGATGAAACTTTTTCTCTGTGATGTCTACTTCTGCTTCAAACTCATTCCTACGTAACACCACAGAAGTAAATCAATGTTACGTTATATATGTAGCTAGATTGGTGGGTAGGTTAGGCAATGTCTACGAAGACGAGGACGACCGACAAAAACAAGACAAGAATATTATTTTCTCTGAGATTTTAAGGAAGCTCTGGCTGAACTGAGTTGAGACGACGAATGAGAGTGAGTTTAGGGGAAAAACTTTTCTAGTTAAAAATTATTACATTACACCTACATAGGAACATGAAGCTTTGTCAGCGTCACCTTCTTGAATGTCAAATTTATAAAGGATAAATGAGATTCTTTATATTATATACGCTATTTTCTATAACAAGTATCACTTTCCTAATTTTTTATTTAGCTGTGTTTAAAATTGCGACAGGATACTTGATAAAAAGTGTGCGAGATCTTAACTTTTATAATATAATGTATAATCTTTCGTTTTCATCCTTCATCTAGCATGTCATTTTCAGATAATAATCGCGTCAAAAAATAAAAAGGAGAAAACTGCTTACATCGGATGGCGCATAAATGTTCAATGTCAAACAGTCTTCGTTTCCGATAACTTTATTTGTCGCCACGTTCAGTTGCGGGCACGCTGGCCCATCCCGGGTTCCATCCAGGATACCTTCCCAGGCTGGAATTGGCCGCGGTTCCTGGAATATAGAAATCAGAAAAGGTGGAAAGAATATTAAGTAGTCTAATTTTCATTACACAAGTAAATCTCAACTATTATCTAATATAATAGTAAAAAAAGGAAACAATGTTTTGTAAAAGTGATAACTTTTTTTCTTTTTACTTAACTACGCAATGTCAATGGAAATACCCTATACATAAATGAGTTTACTACCATGATCTTCATAAGTATGTAAGGCAAAATGAGCAGTTGCCATTTTCACAGGTGATGAAAATGATGCTGATGATAATCAGGATCATTAGTGAAAATTAGAGTAGCGAAGAGACTGACAAAAAGTAATAATCGAGAGAAAACTTATAATGAAAGCGAACAAGTCTAAATTTTCATCATCTACAAAAAGTTTATAAAAAGATACCATGTTACTTTTTTGAAAAAAAAATCTCAACTTTGGCATCATCATGTCATATAATCATCATTATCATCACAATAACTCAACAATGCAAAGTAACACTTTTTGCGCGAATCCTCTTTCGAAATGACAAGAGATGCATTGCATAACGTGATGTACAATCAGATTCTCAATGACGATGGTAATAATAACTATGATAATAGAGAAATGATAGCGGTAATAATTACCCTGAATCGGAGCTGTTTCACGGGAGCAGACGCATATCGTATCCCTTTAAAGGCAAAATACTTCACATTTGTTGTTGGCGTTTCCTCCTCAAGTCCCCGAATTTTCCCAATTTTTGTCTGCACCACATCGGCACGTGTCAGTGGCACCAGGATTGTGAGGAATAAAAGGGAAAGGACGCTTACTACAATTTCTTGAGACAAAAGAGACGTGCAGAGTGCGACTCTGCCTCTTCTTTTATTATTACTTTTTCTCTTTATTGTTTTCGCACTGCTGGTGCAACAATGCCGGAAATCCCAAGTCTGCTCGTAATGATGACAATCATCAACTTTTTCATGATGAGACAGCTGCACTTCCAAATCCATTTTTTTCTCTTTAGGCAACTCTTAGGCTATTGAATGTATGGGGAAATTTTGTATCTCTCCTAACAAGAAATTGTTTTTATACTGCTTTGCAACTTTTTTATTTTTATTTATTTTAGGCGGTGCGCCATACGAATAATCGCTTTTGTCCTGCTATAAAATAGCAATTTGTTTCTAAACTTTTCCTTTCTTTTCTCCAAAGACGCATTCATAAAAATATACGACAGATGTTGAATTTTTTGGAACTCAAAGTATAACGTTAATGACAATCGTCGTTCTTTTTTCTCTATTATTGTACTGCAACGAACGTAGCACTCACAGAAAAGTAATTTATTTCTTGCGACCAAAAATATCAATATAAGAATCTGCAGAAAATTACGATCAGCGTGGAGCAAAAATGAGTTCTCTGGATATAAGTAGATTTTCTTTTCATGCACCACCGCCACTGCCACTCTGCTTTAGTTAAATTGTCTCTTTGTTATGCACTTAAGTGAAGTTACACAACTACAGACACACATGGAGAAAAAATCCAAAGAACTAGAAACGACCAATTTGGTACTTTTACTCTTTGCTGCACTGCTCCACTATAAAATGCACTATGTAATCATAGGAAATGTGCTTTACTTTACATTACTTTTTAGACTTATTCTTCAAAGAAGAAAGAAAGTAAGATGGAAGTAAAACTCGGAGCACTCTCTCATGTCTGAATGGATCTAAGACAGAGTGTATTAAAACGCACACACACCCAACACAACGATACTTGACTTGTGGCCAAAAAACTTTTTTGACACTCCAATTGAATTGAAAGGACCCTTTAAAAGTGAAGCTGCTCTCCGGTCTTCCCTTTTCTGCTTCTCGAGCTTCCTTTAATCTTTTCTCGGAGTCAAAAATTGTGAGTGCATACTTATTGTGCTAGGGGTGACCGACCGACGGATAACCAACCGCGGCCACATACACAGCAGAAACCTCAACACTTTTTTACCCGCACACTGCTCTGTGCAATGAACCACCAAACGTAATGACGGTTGAATGAATCAATGACTGCGAAGCACTTTTTAAGTCTCTATTGAATTTTTTCATTCAATGAATAAATGATGCTGGCGCTATAGAAAATAAAAGCTGATGAGTTGTATACAGATAATTACGTTTTATTGGATCCTATGCCTCGGAAAATGAAATCTAAAGAATAATTATTTACTCAAACCAAAACCGAAGATCAGGTATGGGTGGAACCAAAAACAAAAATATAATTAGATAGTCATTTAAAAATACTACACTACTGAAAAAATATGTTCACACTCTTTGAAACTTTCATTCGCTTGGAAAAGCGGCGAAAATTAATGAACAACTTTTTTGGCCTAACAAAAGGAAAAATTCTTTGTGCTGGAGAAAAATATTATTTTGCGAATAGGTTGGCCAACTGTCAAAATTACTTCTGGGGTTCATATGGCGTGACAGTTTGAACTTTTGTGAATAAAAAAGGATGACTCCGTCGAACTCGAACTATGTAGTTGACGACTTTTGACAACGCAACACGGACAACTTCGACTATAAAGTGAGTTGGCAAGGATGAAATGAAGTAGAAAAATAAAGGATACTGTAGATGCATTAAATTATACTAAATCATTCCTGTGATAAGGCAGAAGGCACGGTGTGTAAAACGAGCCACAGGCATACTTTTGCAAAATAATGTATATCCTGAGAGTAATGCTGAATGATGTGATGCTGAAGGAGGCTGAATGTCATCAGTTTCAGTTTCTCTATGAAATATTTTTTGGCAAAGAAAATGCAAGTAAAAAAATTAAATCTTGCCTTTTCGCTTTTCTACGCTAAGCCAGGAACCATGAGCCATTGGCAAATACATTCATCGAATTTAGATAAAATGTAACGTAAGTCTGCTTAGTTTACACATAACAAAGCATGCAAAAATTGTACTGTGAAATTTGTGTGGGTATGAATGTATATTATTTTACGAGGAATGGATGAAACAAATTGTTTTCTTCTTCTTGACCACATGAACGAGCCATTGACCTCTGCCAGAGAAGAAGAGAGAAATGAGCTGTACCTAATGTACGTAGATATTGTTTTCTGAACAATAGTGAACAAAGTAAAAAAATGTACAGACCCGAATCAGGTTTTTTGAGAATTCCAGGTTTGGCCAATGGCTACTCGAACCCAGCCACCCTTTGAAGTTCTTGCATGCTCACGCTTATTTCGAATTTCAGATTGTCTGAATACATTAGGCAATTATGGATGAGAACACGGAAAGTGCTGAAGTGGTCTCTCAGCTCACTCACAAGAATGCTCATCTCATTTTTGCTTGCAAGCATGCATCAAGAATGAATACCGAGGCGCATTATATCAAAGTATGGAGGAATTAATAATTTCTCAGAGTCTCTGAGACTTGTCGTTTTATTGAAAAGTTCATTCGGCTGGAGCTTCAACATGCGATGTTTGTCAGAAGACTTTGTTTACAAGCAGGCTACAAGCATACGTAGAAACTTAAGCATTCTGCTAAGTTGCATCGCATTTCATGCACCATCCCATCCATTCTGCCTGCCACATGAATTCATACTAATCTATACCAAAGAAGATGAAATAAGTTGGGATTTAAAGGTTAAATGTTAAAGTGACTGCACTGAAACACTACAGGTTTTTCGGTTCTTCCTTGCATTGCCATTGTTATGGACTTGTGCTAGACAGCAACAGTGATGATGATGATTACTTTGGTTGATAGGTCCACCGCACCAGGTGTGTAAAGTATAAAGTACTTGAAGCAATATACTTTACTATAGTAAGCGGCACCTACTTTTGTGTTTCATTTTCTTTCCGTTAAATAACTTCAAGGACAAAGATTGTGGTATAAACTTCTGATGGTAAAAACGATGTCCAAGTTTTGACATTATTGTATTGAAAATAGTGATTAAAATCAAAGATATTTGAAATAATAGCAGCACGAATTTGATGATGTTTCTTCTATTAAACTGTATTCTTTTTAAATAAATTCAGGTGAATTGCATTTTGCATTATCTAAATTTTTGAAATTAGTGAATCATTTAAAAGAGATTTCTATCGATCGATTCATTAATCCTGTTCACTTTTAGCTTAAATGGGTAAAGTTTATTTGGGTTTTCTCTGAAGAAGTGTTGCATTTTTATCGTCTTGCAACAGGGGTTCTGCTGAAAATAATTCTAAAAATCTCTGTTACTCTAATGTAAGAGTGTTGCCTATAAACAAATAAAGGCCACGTGTGAGTCTATTCCGGTTCACTTCAACTTTAACTCTTTTGTCCATTCTTCGGACCTAGAACGTTCGGGCACGTTCTGATAATTTTAAATAAATTGCATAAATGTATGCCTATGTTATGTTCGAACATAACCATAAATAAAAACAATATTACCTAAAACTTTTTATAAGCAATTTTCTTTCCTTGATTCTGTTAAGTAAGAGGATAGCAAAACGTCAAATCTTTCCATACAAAAACAGAAAAATCGTTCTGAATCTTTTACATTCTTTTTCTGAATCTGAGTTGGTCGAACTGAGTTGAATGAACAAAGAAAATAATAGAAATAAACTTATTGTGAGTAGGAACACATACAAATGTGCTCCCGCGGATTAACGTACTCATATAGAGCATTTTCAATCCCATTTTTATACATATTGGTTCTTAATCTTGTGAAAGTAATTTTAATTATCTACAGAGGACAGTGCAAATTTATACAAATTCAAATGAGACGCTATTACACTAACACAACAAATTGAGCTCATCAAAATAAAAATTATTATCGTATATCACAATTATGAGTTAAACACGAAATATTGAAAATATGTATAAAAAATTATCTACTCTCAAGCTTCAAGCGATTTGATGTGTGGCGTGTGTGTGGCACAGACCTATGGCTAAAATTTACATGAACCGAGTTTATTTTTGTAGGAGTCCGAGGATCGAACAGACAATCCTCTCCCAAAACGATAGCTGCTTAACCATCATGCCAGCTTGCTCTGGCTTCTCTGCTCTTTAAATAAACTTAAATAAAATATTTGATTATCTACATTATAATTATCTACCATGCACTGCACTATAAGGACTTCCTTAAATCATACAATCTATTTTTGCAGAGAAAGTAACCAATCCAATACAATGAACGTGTGTGCATGGAAAAGTATAGCAACTCTAGCTAAATATAGCAGTGACTGTAGGAAATACGGAAGTAACTGAGTACCTCTGCACGTATGGAAGAGCAAGAAGGAGCATTGGGATAATATGGCTTGTCAATATCAAATGCTGTCACAATTTACGCGTTATATCATTTCACAAGGTTTTCATGCTGTGGGTCGATAAGGCCGATCCTGCCAGTACCAAACCAACCTAACACTCACATTGCTCCATCCCTTCCTTTTCCTCTCCTACTGCCAACCAGTTTCAGTGCTTGTCTTCTCTTCTCCAGAGTTTTTCTCCAGTTCGATGCGACGCAGCTGCATACAAAACAACATGCACGAGAAACAGAGGAGTCTTTTTCTTTCTCTCTGAAAATCCCGGGCTTCTGTCTCCGACCATTCCCTCTTGTACTATTTTATTTTACTACGGCTCCACACTCAGCGAAACCTGTCGTAGTGATGAAGCTAATGTTGGAATGGAAAAATAGGTAAAACATGGAATGGTATGGTGGTTCTATACTAACCCGCATATTATACCCCTCCAATACTTCCCCACTTCCCGGAGGAAATATAGGAAACTGTGTTGCCTGCACACAATGTATGTACGTACATTGAAAAGATTATTGAAATGAAAGGAAAAGTGGAAGGAGAAAGAGCTCAGAGAGATTTTTTGTGTGAATGGATAGATGTTATGTGTGTGCAAGCACAATATTTCTCATTCGCATCTTCCATGCCTGCCTGCACTCTTATTTAGTAACTGTGGAATGGAAAGGATATCCATTTGCTTTCTTACGGCTTAGGAGTAAAAGAGAAAGAGTAATTTTTGTATGACTAAACTGAAACTGAACTGAGTCTTTCCAATTCCTTATTTTGTCGTAATAACCAGTAGCAGAATCCAAGCGACTCCTTTCTTCGAGAAAGTATTCTGTATATAGCCTCTATGTAGTTCTCAACTTTGGTCTACTTACGCTGTTTTATCAATAATACTAATATAATCGAAGATTCTTTTTAATATGAAACTGCCAAACCAGAGCAGATACGCACCACATACCACACCGTTTGTGTAATATTCATTTCATCGTCTTCTTTCAATAACCATGTCCGACTAGCTTCATTTTCAACTTGCAATGCCACTGCAACGCAAGAACATAAAAGTGATGCCTCTTTTTCATATCTTTTCCTTTATTCGAACGAAAAAAGTAATAATTTTCTCTGTTCTATGATTTTGGCCGTCTTACTAATAACACAGAAAGAGGAGCAATGAAGCCACTCACATTTATATTGCCTTATTAAAAACTGGCCAATGGAAAATGTAAGCTTCTTTACTTGCTGTTTTATGGCCAAACTATGACAAGGCAAGGACTGGAACAGTATTATTATAAAAAATTGCAAAAATAAACCTTTTTATGCATCTGTTGAAAGCTGGAACCAAACGGAAAGAGCATTTTGCGCAGAATTAAATCTGGCCAAAATAATTGAAAAACGCTGTTCGTTCTGATTTCACTTACCAGGATTCTGTTGACTAGTTCTGTCGGGAAAGCGAAGATGGGAAATGAAGTAATCAGCACACGTCAAGCAGCAGTAAACTATTTTTGTTGCAATTCAGTAATCTATAGAGGGAGAAATGGATAGAATTGAAACAAACGAAAGCAGAAGACACAATATTGAAAAAATATATATGTATCTACCGAAACACGTGCACATCTTCAAGGACTTCAATTTCAATTTGTCGAGTCATACTTTTTCACTAGAACGGCCACATGCCTTATTTATTGTTCTTCATCTACGGATGGATGCAATGCGCACGTTCATGGTGAAATATGAAAGAAAACAATAATAACAATAAAGAGCGACAGAAGAAAACAGTCAGGCAAAACTAATACTGCACTGGAAAGTATAACAAAT
The DNA here is from genome assembly GCA_021029165.1 of Cyphoderus albinus. Taxonomy (NCBI): domain Eukaryota; kingdom Metazoa; phylum Arthropoda; class Collembola; order Entomobryomorpha; family Paronellidae; genus Cyphoderus; species Cyphoderus albinus. The sequence continues at coordinate 21,895 of VYYJ01001529.1, read as the reverse complement.
GAAAGAAAAGCGAAAAGAAAACTGATATGATACAATACAATATTATTTCATATCTACTAGCCCTGACTTCTGTCAGTGTTCGGCTTCTTTTTATGTGGTTACATTCTTCGAAGTGAAGCGAACGAAATATTGAACAAAAACGATTCCCTTGCTTTGGTTACTTTTCCAAGGCCATGCAAATATAATTCTTCTTTTGCTTAACATAAAGTACATTTATATGGTACTCTTCAGCAAGCAAAAGCAACTATCTGTCGAAACTAGGAATCTTTCAAATAAATAAGTTTTTGAATAACTGAGATTTTCTCAGCGACCATGAAATTCTTTGATTAAGAAGCTTCCTGTTAGAAGAACGGAAGCGATCCTTACTGGGCTTATCTTCTCAAGATACGGTGGTCGTCAAAGCGGTCGTACTATTTACAACAGAAACTGGTTTAAAGCTAAATAAAAGTGAGTCCCAACTTTTTTAACTCCAGACTTTTTCTGTTGTAACTTCCTCTAAATTTATCGTTAAGGCTCGACTGTCCATTTTTGATAGAATTGAGTAGAAACTATAACAGTGCAGCAGACTGCATTTATGAATAAATTGAAGATGATCCAGGGACTCTAGTATAACTGGCTTAGTTGTTCTTGTCAGCTAGGTTTACAAAAGTTATGGACACACAGAAAATTATTTCTGGACTGGTTCGACCTTCCCATTTATATTTTACAAAAAATGACTAAAAAGAACTTACCTGTGCTACCACATCATAGCATGTGACAGAATAAAGCACCCATGCAAATTGCACAATTTTGGCGCGCCGGCCACTTTCCCACCAAAGCACATTATTATACCAGGCTATAAAGCTGCATGGGACCGAAAGGAAAAGTCAGACAGAGAAAGTTGATAGCACTCCACTGAGTAGAGCAACTTCACCGTCATCAATTTGAGCGTATTAAATTTATGGGCCAGGTAGCCGTGTGTCGTAGATATAGAATGTGTGCAAGAAAGAACATAATATTTATGTTTGCAGCATCTACTTCGCTGTTTGTGCTGCTTTAAATTTTTACTGCCCATAAAAAGCTGAAATTAATATCTATTTTGTTTCACATCACAAGAGAATTGATAAGATACGTATTGGTGTGGTATACTGTTACATACCATGGGTATACCGCAGTGTAATAATATTCCTATATTATGCAGCCTATAAATAATTCGTGGTGGAAAGCCGAATATATGTAAAAGAATACTTAAAAGTTCCGTAGATTATATTCAGAAAAAGTGAACTAAATTGTTACATGTAACACTGCACTGCTTGCTCCAGCTTTAATATGGAGATAGCTCCGGTCGGTATGCAGCAGCATCCGCATTCAGACAGATGAATCCGAGCTTGGAGTCAAATAAAAATATGTATTTTATATTGTATCCTGCAGCTACGTACTTCGTCTTTTTCTCTCGTCCTCTCTTAAAATCCCGTCTAAACTCTCCATCCTCGCCATTCATTCCTTCATCTACAGAACAGCTCTTGAGAAAGAAGAGAGGAGAGAGGAGAGTGTGGCTGTGCATAAGCAGAGTAGAATAGCAAAACAACCCATCTCGTAATAGGAGTACTACTTATGTAAGCAAAAAACAGTCACAAAGTTTTCTCTTCTCGTCTCTTTTTATAGCATACTACAATTCACTCCAGAAGAGGAAAAAGATGGAAAAGGATGGAGAGCTGCTTTCTTCGTCTTCTTCGTCTTCCTCCTCTGTTCTTTTTCTCCTCTCTCTTCTCTGTATAAATATGCCGCTCTCAAGCTTTCCCTCTTGCCACTCTTGTACAGTGTCTGATGTTGTGAACATTGGGAAAAGGAAAGGAAAACGCTATCACTCGCTGGCTTGCTAAAGCCAGGGAGAAGTGAGCACTGAGCCGAGCAAAGGAGAGAGCAGGGACGCTGCTTCTCTTTTCTCTTCTCTTGTTACTACGTTGTTCTCACTCTCGCCAAAAAACGTAATGTTCCTATCCCCCGGAAAGAATACAATATTACGTCCCTGTGCAACACACAGAAACTGGAGAGAGTTAGACACATCAGATCGTCCTGCACAACTCTCTCAGTAATATCGAAAATGCACTGCGAGTATGCAGCAGACAGGAGCTGAGCTGCTGGAGTGTTTCAGGCAGCCCACAACGACCGAACACTACTTCCTTTTTTGTTGTTCTTTGTAATCTATATTCTAATATATTTGTTCCAGATGAGAATTTTCTAAAATGCAAGACTAAAAAAGGATTTCTCCGTTCTTATTATTACTTTCATTGTTGTACTATATATATAGACAGACTGTGCTAGGCCATATTATATTTTACTATTTTATTTTACATGGTTGGAGTTTCAGTTTTGAGTCTGTCTGCCTGAGAGAGAGCTGAGCACATCCAACCATCATCCATACGACAGTCAGCAACGGCAACACCACCGACCATAATACCAACAGCCAAGTCAGTTCTATTTTCTCCACTGAACTTGACTGTTTCCATTGTGTGTGCTGCTGCTTCCCAAAATAAAACTGACACTGCTTCTGGCTGTGGCAGCGCATTTTCCATTCTCGTTATGATTATCATCATCTGATGTGCACATCATCTTGAGTGGTGGAGTGCAGTGAAAGTGTTGCACAAGACAAGACGTTTCATTGTTATTACTCACTACGTAGGCCAAGTTATTAATATAATAACAGCAGTGTCAAGAGTCTCCGACAAACAACAATACTAAAAGAACCTTCCAAAACAAATTTTTGCTACATATTTTATTTTGCTCCGGTCAAAAATATCATCTCGGTCGAGTTTTCGCAAATGCCCAGAGGAACAGTGATAACAAAAAGAAAAAAGTGAGTGACTTTTCCCAACTAACAATTTAATATTTTATGTAGCACATAACATATTGTAGTGTAACAAAGCAAACGAATCTTTCAGCTTTCTACAAAAGGTTTTCCAATAGATTTTAAGTCCCTTAATGATACTCCGAATTCCCTTCTCTAATACAACAAATATGTTTAAGTGATTCGCGTGTACCAAGGAGTTTTTTATTTATTTCAATTCATTCAATCAAATAACTCCAAACAAAAAGCAATGCATTCACAGGAGAGAAAAATCAGTCACCCAAACAGAACACCATAAAAATATAGCTAGAGAGAAGAAATAGAAAAGTAAAGCAAACTGACTCTTGTCTTTCTGAAGTCAACGTTGATGCGTTTTCCATTAGGATTGAACCAAAAAAAAGAAAGGGTCCGTTAAAAGAATGAACATATGCGTATGTGCATTGCATACAATATTATGCATCCCTCGGATAAGAAACACTGCCATTGCCACTAACCAATGTGATCCGTTGAGCCGCACTCTCGTTCTCAAAACATTACAGTCACACATATGACTGTGTTCATCGTTCGTCTCCAGAAACTTTTTCTGCCGCTCAACCGAGAGTAAAAGAAAGAAAGCGCACACAAACGAACGCAAGACGTTTTCATTGTGACTGACTGACTACAGCTCAGCTACAGTGCAGTGGCTGTGGCAATAGCCGACGAAGGGAAAGTGAACGGGTAATAAAACAAACTAGAGAAAATGCAAAAGTATATTTTGGCTCAGCTCATATGTACGAACAGTTGTGTGAGTTGTTCTGTTTTCTCTTTCCTTTTCTCATATTATTCGAATTGCTCATTGCTCACGACAAGTCAGTTGAGATGTCGATAGAGGCTCACTCATAAACAAAAACACTCGTCTTTAAACTATTCTAACTTGTAGTTGGAGTATTAAGTATTATATGCATAGTGGCATATTATCATTGCTTATGTGAGCTTGTGTGTGTGTGCATGGGTACATATTTCTAAAATATTATAGACTACGGCTATAACTATTGCCGACTTATTTGTACGTAGACTAAAATTCTGGCTGATATTTTGGAAATAGCAAAACACAAAGAGAAAGGCATAATGGAGTAGTGTGTGTAAAGAAAGTCATGAGTTGATCACTCCTGCAACTTTTCCAGTCAGTGTTGTTCCAGCAGGCTAGCTATCAGTACGATAAAAGGAAAGTGAGCGAGACACACACATGCGGTGGGGCACCATCACCAACCAACTATTAACCGACCAGCATCTAAAATTATCTTGATAGCAAACACGAGTGTAGATAAACTCACGGTCTGATCAACATATTGAATTTTTATAAAGTCAAATTTATTGAAACACGTTTTGTTAGAATTAATGAGCATAAAGTGGTTGTGACTGGTGAAGTTTTGTCAGAAAAGTACAACTAACCAGACATAATTTGTTCAAAGAACAATGAACCCACAATTATTTCACAAGCACACTATTTGAATTTGAACTGGCTTGTTTGTTCCATTAACTTTGTGTGGTTTCCTATTTTGCCGTCTGTCTGCGCCTGGCTTATACAATAGACAATGTGATTGCTAAATAAATGCTAGAGCAAGACTTACAAATTTTAAGGAAAAATGTCAACTGGGACTGGAAAAAGTATCAAAACGTAATTTTGAAAACTTTTCCGACTTTTTCAGCTTCGTTTGGTTAATCAAATTGAGAGTGCGCTTTTCAGATCCAGTACTGGGAGATTCTAAAAGACGATTTCAGGTAAACTTTCAAGAATATTGAGACAAGACAACTTTCTTTTGATTCTATTTAGAAAACTTGCAGAAAAAAAGTCATTTCTCCGAACTGCCGTTTCGACGGAGTTCTTCGCGAGGGAAGTGAACAAACTTGAAATAAAACTCTTTGTATTAATGATCGTAGACGAGGCGCACTAATGTGTCCACAGTGGCTGGCAAAATACCGGTATGCCAGAGACCTTCACCCCGAATGATCATTAAGTGTAAAGTCATTTCAAAAAAATTCACATTCGTGTTATATCTGTCGTGCTGCCTGACTCATTCTTTTCTAAGGACGATGGAAAGATTAGAAAGCACTAACATTACCTAAACATCACGAAACAAACAAACATTTATCTTACATTACCTCCACATCTCGTAGCCTGCTGTTGCTACCATATCCATAATTGAGCCTAACAAAATAACGATCGTTCGTTTGAATTATTTAAAATGACATCATGATTCACGCTGACTACGTGACACTGAACACGTCGAGTGAAGTCTCTGAAAATTGCTATAATATAAAAGTGCGATATTGCTGGGTGACAGTTTGTGTGAATTTTTCACGTGACGAAATTGAACTGAAAAATCTCATTACTACCAGCTCTAGCGCCAATAATGCACAACTAACAACCTGAAAAAGTTTTCACAACCTTTAATGGTATACGTGGAACTCAATGAGCACATTTAATTACGGGAGTAGGAGTACAAATGAGCAGCGACTCTTGTTCTTTCGGTGTCGTGTGTTAAGCAAACATAAACCGGCATCTCCCTCTCATCATATCAATTCGGAAATAATATTGTAGAAGGTGGAGGACCACCCACTTTGGCAAAACCCAGCAAAATGTCTTATTGTAGCCATTTCTGAAACGAAAATCTGAAACAATAACCTAATATTTCATTATACAAACATAGGCTTACAATTAGTTGCTTTATATCAAAGCCACACAATATACCTTATTTTCACCAAGTCGGAGCCACTCCATTATTTCTTCCTATCAGTCCCTTGTAACTGGCGCCAATGCTGGTAAATGTATGTAGGTGATTTGACTTGCAAAACTGTAATGATATACATTAAGCATTTACAAGGATTTTCAATTTTGGTGAAAGTGGAGCACATTCACTCCATTCTGTTGGAGAGAAACTAAAATGTAAAAGTCTATCCTGGAGGGAAAATTAAGGTAGACGGAGGCTATATCTTCATCACTGAAGTACAACAAGCACACACAATAATACATTTTTGGGGGGAAATTCTGGAAAATAGTCTGCAATAGAGATACATAAAATATTCTCCCAACAACTTTCATTCATGTTGTTGTCAACTAGAAAAATGTCACCGGTGAGAGTATCTAAACTGAGTGAATTGTTTGAGGCAGCGAAGTGAGAGGGAAGCGAGAGTTGAGTAAGTACCTTAAAACTAAAACTACTCTTAGTCTAGTTAGCTAAGCTATTACAAACAACCTGGGTGACACATATTTTCCCCAAATAAGCTAAGCTGGACACGAAACTTTTATTTTAACAAAAAACCGTGTAGAGCGGGAGAAGACTAGGTGAGTGACAGCCTAGTACGTAGCATAAGTAATCGGGTTCCTGGTGAAAATGGAAATCTGAAAATAAATGAAATGAAAATAGCCAAGTCCATTCATCCAGTCAAAATCCAAAGAGCAAAAGAGAAAAGCGAGTGAGTAAAAAGCAAGCTGTCGTTTTCTATTTTCCGTTCCGTATCTCATTATCATTTGCACAGTCCATCGAAACACTTTGTACTTTGCTTTACTTTATTCTCTCCACTTTCACTTTCCGTGCGTTTGCATACGGGCAGCAAGAACAAAGCAAAATAAAACAAACATTTCTTTATAATCTATTATTTATCAGAATGGTTACTACACAGCTCGAGTTTTACTTTTATGGACTTTTGGTTTCTACTCCAGAAGCCGCTTTCGTGGCCGTTTTACTCGTAGGCTACTCGAGATTACGCAAATGAATAGAAAGGAAAATGTACAAAGAAAAGACCGGCTTATTATTACAGCAAAACTGTCATCTCCATACACTAAAATGTGACTTTGGTGCCAGACCGGCTGTTTACTTAGAAAACTGGTGAGTCAAATGGGCAATAATAATCACACGAGTGAGTTAGTCTAGTTAGCATATTAAAAGGTCCAGTTGGTTTCAGTGTCTTAATTTTTCACTTAACCCAAACCTTGACGTTAGTCCGGACCCAAGCTCAATTTAGGTTGATCTAAACTAAAGTACGAATAAATGAAATTGAAAATTTGATTTGTCCTTGTAGTCTCAAGACAAGCTAAAGGACGGCCACCGAAAATTAAATTGTGATTTGCGCAAACGAGCTTCAGCTCACTCAAGCTGTACATTTTGGGTGTAAACCATAACAAGCAACCGTCTGCGTGGTTTGTTTATTTTGGCAAAATATAATTGTTTCATCCAATTGCGTGGCACAGCTAGCCACTTATTAAATATTCGTAAGGAAGACCGGAAAGTGACAGTAAAGATGAGAAACTAGGGGTAATCCAAAATTACAAATGATGGGAATGTAATGGAGACGTTCTCATGTTCGTATCGTTCAATTCGTTTACAGGCAAAAGGTATAAGGAAAGAACAGCTTGCTTAAAATGTCAACTTTTGTTCTTCCATCTGACCCTGGCTGTTTTGCATGACACGACACAAGGTGACTGGCAGTTATATGCACACTAATTTTTGCACTTGTTTTCATATCGTAACACCTAACAGACATTTTCTTCTCAACCGAGTTGGCGCCATCAAACCATACCATACCATGACTTTGTTAGGTTAGCAGCTGTACAAAACCATTAAGTTCTTTACTACACGACTTTCCTTGGCTTTCTCTCTAATGTAATAATAATGTGTATTAAAACTTGGAAGCCTTGCACTCCACATAAACATAACACCCTCAGTTTTTTCGTCTTTCTCTTTCTTGCAGAGCTTGGCGAAGAAAACTTAACACAACCGTGGGGAAACTTTCCTATAAAAATATACAAAAGCAGGCAATCATTGTCATCAAAACAAACTGACGATTGTGCGAAGGAAAATAACTTTCTTTTGATATTCCCTGTTTGTTGTCGCAAGTCGCAGCTCTAATACCATTTACAGTACCGAAGCTCTGGAACGTTGTCATCGTCGCCTCTACCAATTTTATTTTTGCGTCGACTTACGTCCATCCAAATGTACGTTGGACTCAAAAAGAGTGTCGGTAGTCAGTAATAAAAGACTATCGTGTCGCTTTCTTCTGAGATCGTCGTCGCAGTACCACACCAGCAACCAAAAGCGTCAGCTCAACTCAACTCAACTGCTACAAAGTCATTACCATTACCATCATCAGGAACTGTCATCAACGTTTTTTTCTCTCTTCGTCTTTTTTACACCACAACACTGGATCTATAATCATATTGTTATTATTATTAATATTATTATTATTATAACTGCTAGCAGACCAATACTACCACTCGGAGATACTACTAGCAGTGACTTTGTAAGTAAAAGCTTAAAGCCGGGCCAAAATATCCAACCAACATAATAAAATAAACTCGAAACAGTATTGCCGTAGGTGGCTGGGGAACTGTAGAAGGAGAGAAAATAGAACTAGAAGGAACATATTTACTTGTGTCATGGTGTGGTAGCACCTGGTCACTTTTAAATGGCTTTTTCTTCATAGTTAAAACAAAAAAGTGTGAACGAAACGTACGAGTAGAACAGAAGTCACTTGGTGACGTCTGTGGAGAGCTGTAATAATAAAAAAGGAAAAAGTAATCATCATCGTCATCACCATCAGCATTGTTGGTACGAACACAATAAAAATAATAATATATGACCACATATAAAATCTATGCTGCGCTGACCGTGGTTTGAGCCGTATAATGACAACTTTGTCATTCCCGATAGAAACTTTTTATAAGTGAGAGCAACAAAGAACCATAGTCGTACATGATAACGAGATGGTGTGGAGCAAAACAAAAAAGCAAGAAAGGACAGAGAAAACAAGCGAAAAAGAAATATTACTGTATAAATAGTCCCAGTGGAAGCAGCAAAAATCTCAGCGGAGTCAACAAGGAAGCAGTAGGAGGGCATAGAAAATAACAGTGTGTTTAACAAACAGAAAATATCTCTACATTTTCTTCCTTTATGGCCTGTCTTCATTTCCTGTTATAGTTATCGTCATGCATCATCGCTATCGTCATCATGCCATGCCATGTTGATACAACTTGTAACAATATGGCTCTTTTTCTCACTCAGTGTTGATCATTGATTATTTCCCGGCTTGCTCCTTCCATTCTGGTTGCTCCGTCTACTCACTCAGACTTTCGCCAATTCGCTTCCTCCTACACACTTCACTAAGGGAAGCAGAAAAAAAATGAGCCCAAGTGTTACATTTCACTTGTTCCTAGTGTGACGATATTTCTGTTGGTGCAGCTATTAACAGAGATAAATGCACTGATGATCATGAGGACGATAGTAAACGTAACGATAGGTTGTTACTGTTCAACTCAAAAGGTGAATGAACCAAAAGTGAACGATAAGGACACAACACAACCATTTTCGAGTCAGTAATAAATAAATATGTATACTTTACACAGACTACAGAAGGAAAATATTGTAAAAAGTAAGGAAAATATCAGGGATAGACAGAGTGACAGTTTTGTTTGTGTAGTGGTATAGTGTGAAAGTGTGCGGGGTCGTTTTTTCGGTGTGTGTGTGTAGCGGAGCTATAATTGCATTATAGCTCCACACTACATCCAAACAGCCGAAAAATGAGGAGTGTTGCGACAGTTGTAACTTTAATAAGAACTTACCTCCTACTTTATTTCGCCTACTCGATTCTCCTTCTCCTACTCACCGATAGTGTTCGAAAGAGCGAAGCGGCAGTCGGCGGCACACAAATTCGTAAGTCATTTCCTTTTGTAATTATATTAATATTTCTCTCTCTCTCCTCCTAACAGTAATGTCTTTGTTAAATATTTTGGTAGTGGTAGAAGAAGATAGAAGGTTACTTACTTATTTATTAAACTTTCTCTCAGGTCAAGCCAACTCAATGTAGGCTGAAAATTTATTACGTTCTTAATGTAATTGCGTCGAGGCAGTGCGCAGGAAGAAATTATTTAAATTGATGTGAAATTGATTTCCTCTACCTAATTAATTCATTTCGTGAAACACCGCTTTAATGTCATACACAAAATTACACCCAACCTATTGCGTCAGACTTCTCAAAACCTTACCTTTTATTGCTGTTGGCATTATTTGACAAAAATAAAAATACCTACGCAAACTTACGTAGAGTCAGACAGAGTACGAACTGATCAAGTTTACAGCAAGTTAAATGACACCATTTTCGTGCCAAATCATTTTTATAACCCTAATTTGGTGGAGTGTGGTTGTAATTCAAATTCAAAGGTTATTTTGTAGACTCGACTAAACTGAACCCATCATTATCATTTCTCTCCACGAAAACTCTTCTACTGCATTGGATCCATGACCGTCCCTTAGTTGTAAACGGAGCAAACAAAGTTGAGCCGGCACACAGGCAGTGTGACTCGGTTGTTGTGTGAGTCGACAGGAGAAGAAGAGCAAAACTTGTTTCCTTTATTAACTGCGGTGGTGCAGTGGTGTTGTTGTCGGCAGACGAAATGAGAAGAGAATGTGGCAATTTTAAGCATTCATGTTCCATGAAAATTGAGCCTTCCACAGGGAATTCATGCATGCTGCAAAGGTAAAATAAGTGTATCGAGTCGACGATTTTACTGTTGTTGCTTTTCTTACTCTTTCTCCGAAGACGAGAAGTGGAAGTGAATCAGGAGAAGAAAGACTGAACTGAATGTGAATACCTTTAGCTAAAGTCATGCATGCATTCCATTCACCGTCATTCCAACTTCCAGCTAAACTCTCCATTTGGAAGGGGAGCCGATTCTTTTGCCGCTGCTGTTTTTCACGGTACGGACACAGAGTGCGGCGTGTGGTGCTTAGGTATCAAGTAAGCTTATTTAAATCAACCTTGCTTGCCTGCTCTTTTAAAGGCGATCCATACAGAGACACGACACAAGAGAAAGCAAATTGTCTGTGTTGTGTAGGCAAGACATATTTAACTTACTTGCTATTGCTATAATATAAACACACGGACTGAAAGAAAAAAAAACTTTCCATGATGATGCAGACGATGACGATGATGGTATTAAAGGAAGACTATTTTTCAGGCGAAGAAGAAGGAAGCAACGGAAAACACACACTCAGATACACACACCATCAACGACCACACACCACGATACAGCTGAAAAATGTTAGGAGAGGAAAAATAGTCACGGATGATGGTAGGAGGAAGCAAAGCATGATGATATGATGCGAAAGAAAGCAAGCGGCTCAGAAGCACAGGATTATATATTTTTGCATACATAGACACAAGACGTATAAAGCACACAGAGTACAATCACGATGATGGCGAATGTGACTCTGCTGAGCTGAGCATCTCACTCTTCTTCCTCTTCCTGAGTGAGCATTATCGTTTCTGCTTCCATTTTATGCTGGAGTCTTCTTCCTAGTTTTTTCTTCTCCAGGATAGAAAGATCACCACCACTACTGCCATCATCATCATCATGATCATTTTCCAACCACCGCAGCAGTTAGTATTATGTTTTGCATGTGTAGCGGCATCATCATCGTCATCGTCATGAGTATCACCAGAAATGGTGGTGTTATGTTGGTATTGTGTAGCAGATATATAATTGTATTCATGAAGACAGCGAGGCACAATTCTGCAGTTCATATCGTAGAGCAGAAGTCGCTAGTCGTACGGACGTGCACTTTTTGTCGTCATCGTAGTGTCGTGGAGGAAAATAGAAGAATAGTACGAACGAAAATTTACCCGGGTCTCTTTTCTCTTCAGTCAGCAAAAGTAAGTTAGAAATAAACAGAGAAAGACAGAAACAGAGACAGACTTCGACACAGACATGAAACTAGCAAACGAACAAAACGCGAGATAACATAACCAAAATGCACACACCGGAGTTCATTCTTTTTTCCTTTGTTAGAGCAGAGAAAATTTTAGAATAGGAAATGAGATGGAGTGGGTGAGAGTGAGATGGAAAAGAAGCAGAGCAAAGATTGGTCTTATCTTTATATAAGAATGTATTTTAAATACAATGTGGATGGGGGACGATATAGGAAAGAAAGGGTAGAGTTTCGTGGGGCTACTACGTTAGCTCATGTGTTTGTGTATACATAAAAAAGAAGAGTTCATTTAGCTAGATTTTTGGTGCAGCATACACACCCGCATACCTACTTGAGACACAAATGTATCTACATATTACACACATACTCACGGAAGAGCTATTATAATGCACATAAAAAACTGCGAAACGATTTGCTCTCTCACTCGGCTTTTCCCCTTTTCCCTTCCCTTCGTCAAAGCCCTTTGCGAAGCTAGAACCAGAGCCAAAGCCAGGTCTCGATGGTTCTTATGGCTGTGAGTTGAGGAGGAAGAGAGTCTTTAGATTTGGATTGCAGTGGGAGTGAGAATGAGACAAATCCGCTCTTTCCTTCTTTCGCCTCTGGTCGTAGTCGTATTGTCGTATGCAAAGCATGCATAATGTTAGCTAAGTACTTTCACGAGATACGCACTGGGTTTCATTTCGCGGTGTTAATAAGTCCAGGGACGACGATAACATAACTGGAAATGAAAAAAAGTGCTGGAGGAAGGAGTAATATTATACATTAAACATACAATGAAATGATGGAGTTGGGTGAGTGATATATTTATTAATGGAGTTTTGCTATGGAGCACGCAGTACTTAAGACGGGATTAGGCTAAATTCAACGCAAAGGAGTATCTTGGGATTTTCCCTTCTCGTATTTCACCATTTCAGAGAAATGATGGATAAGCAGTGATTCATTCCAATCAAATTTAAATCCAAATTTTCCTATAAATTCTACCCAAAGGTTTTAGAATAGGCGTTTAAGCGAAATCTTGGATATTTTAGTCCTTGTCTGAATCAAATACCCACTGGTGGGAGAACAACCTACAAGAAGTGTAAAATTTAGCATACGTTGTTGCTTCATCTACGAAAACAGTAAACGTAATGCTTAAAATATTTGCCCAAAGAAGACATTAAGGGAAATTTACGAATTTCATTCACCGGAACAAAGAAGTCTTTTCTTTCCTCCTCACGTTATAATTATTCTACGGGTCTTTTAACTTCAGCTCTGATTTGAGTGGCTCTTGTCGTATCACACATGTGAAATAAAATAAACATTTCAGTTACGCGTTGTTAGCCATAAAAGCGTGGCGTGCCCCATGACTGTGACTCCGAGTTAAGCAGATTTCCCTCTAGTAACAATAACGGGACGAGGTTTGTTTGGATAATATAATTATGTCCATAGGCATTCATAATGGGACATGCTACTTTTCTTATACGGCCACTTTCCCTTTCTCCTTACATAAAATTTACAATGTAATAACCCGTTGTGTAGAAAATTACGATGAGGTTGATGCTGATAGCAAGAAAAGGGCCAAGACGAAGTGGTGGGGCGGCAGTGGCAACGATGATGGTGGCATGACGGGAGCAGATAAGCAGCAGGAGACTAATCCAAATTTAATATGGTGTTTAATGTAAAACTTATTTTACTATTCCCATTTACAACTCTAATCTAATTTTATGATTTCCAATTAATTTGCCATGCGGTAGAATAAGACAGAGAGAGGAGTGGCGGTGAGAGACACTCGTAAAACGAACTAACAAGAAAGCTAAAATCTTACTGGCAGGATTTTTACGCTTGTCCTGTGTCCTTCATTTCCCATTTCATCTTGTCATTATTATTAAACAAGCTGCTTATATTTATGTTTAACTGTACTAGAAGCAGCCTCGAGCATAGGGTGTATTTGTTTATACATACTTCAGTTCGTGCTCACTGTGTCATTTAATTTCACACGTACATATATTTTTGCAACGTTTGGAAATGTGGTTTCATGTGGCCTTCATAGTGTGATGCTACTGATGCTAGTTAATTTAAAAAATGCACTTTCTTAGGTTAGAAGAACTAAGAAGAGTTATATGTACATTTTGAAATTATGTTTGAATTTTTTTCCTTCTTTTACATTAGAAAAACAAATTAATCGATCACATGATTGCGTAGTCTTGTTTTCTTACAAATGCAAATATCTGACTCACTCAACTAAATTGCTTTACTTTTCTCGATCAAGAGAACGAATTTCTGAAACTAGTATCTACTGAGTTGCGTTATTCACAAATTTGGAATTCCAAAAATCCATATTTAGTACGAAAGAAAGAGCCAATCTCAGTATTTCTCTCATGTTTCCAATTCCGTCTCCAAACCACATGCCTAGCGCATTCCTAGTTGACTTGTTTCGTTTGAGCAGAACATGACTCCCCACCATCATCACAGTACCACCTCCGCACCTCGTGTGCTTATCCAGTAAGTCGTCTTCGCCTTCTCCAGCAAGTTTCACGAGAAAAAGTCAAGTGAAATTACAAAACGTCTGCATTTATCGAGAACATTCACTTCAACCGCTGCGAACAGAGCTTATACACAGCACATAACCATCAATGTACATCTACGTTGTGTGTTACTTTCTTTAGAGACCACATATTAATGCACACACACGTTCCAGGTTCCAACTCAGCAGTATACAATATAATATAATAATATACTTTTAGAGCTTTACCTTCTATATTGACTGCTCCTTAAAAGGGTGGCAGGCAGATTTACTAGGCGAGTCCAGGGATCATAAACCAGTCATTACTTACTAAACTTTTCATTTCTTCTCTTTTCTCTCCTTTCACCAATTCCTTCTCCAACTTTTTCTACTTTCATTTTTTTCTTTTGCTGGCACTGCTTCTGCTGGATCGATTGACGGATTCCCCTTTCCTTGAAAATTTTTGAAGGCGCTTTTTTCTCTGTCGAAAAATTGTAGAAAAAGGTGTACAAAAATTGGCGTATCGATTGAAAATTTCAACTTGGAGCATACAGAGAAGAAAAAAGTGCTTGCTTTCTATAATGATGCGTGTTCACATTTCACAAAGAAGTCGAAGTCACAGTAATGTTATGTCGATAAGTAAAAATGAAAGCAAGACGAAAAATATTATTATAGGTGTATTATGTACCACTTATTTCACATCATTATCTTTTGTATAAACTTGTTTCATATTCTGTTTCGTTTGTTTTTTAAACCGAGTAAAAACTCACTTTAAAGTCGATTACAATTGGGAGAAATTTGAGGGCTAATATGTAACTCAACCTGAAACTAACATAATATCACATTTGTATACGCACGGAAAGTGTATAATATGTCATGCACCTGAATCCGTCAACCTGTCCGCCCTAAATGCCACATTCTATGTTTTAAGAAACTTGTAAAGTAAGGTGGAGAACTTTAACTCACAGAAAATATGTCATAATTTAATTTTGACAATCCCTTGAAAAACAACTAACATCTAACTTTGTTCATCTTTCTAACATAAAAGTATGGAACGTTCTGTGGTTTTAGTTCCAATATAAAGCACCGAGACTTCTACACCTTAACACAATGATTTACATTATTTGATTGAAACAAATCTTCGAAGCTACACCGCAGCATTTCCTAAAACCTTTCAATCGCTTCGGTTCGTTATTTTTGGTTAAACATTTTTGTTGAAAAATATTGAACGTGAAGAAACGAAGAGTAGATGTTTGAACTGTAAAGAAGCGGAAACGAAGTGTTTCTTCTACTCACAGTAATCGAGATGCCATAATAATAATAATGAGGATGGTGGTGATGATGTATCTACCTAAGGCACGAACCTGAACGGTATTGCATATTATAGTCTAGCATAATAAAATAGTGATGCGAGAGGCAGATAGTATTCAAAAGTCGTCACGAATACAATAATATTAGAAAGTGAAAGGTTGCAGCACGTGTCATAAACGTAACACAGCAAAACTCATAAATACATATATTAACATGCTGCGTGCCTCCCAGGCCCTTTTCTACTTTTTTAAATTGTCCTGGTGTATTTTCGGTAGATGGATGGATGGATGGAAAGAAAACGGAAAAAAAGCATTACCTTTCGCTCTCTCTTTTCTACGGAGAACCAGACTTCCATGCATATTTCTGTAAATAATAGAAGGAAGGCCGATGTTTTGAAGTCAAGTGTGTTATTTATGGGGATCGACAGGGCCATAATATAATAGTTTATGTATGTGCATTCCATATTTCTTTGGTATTTTGGGATGTGTTTTCGGTGTTCCTGGCCATGGTTCCTGACTTGGTCTCTTGGTCTTGGCCAAGCCGTGGCCAAAACCTAGGAAATGGTCGATTGGTGTCATAACACATGGAAAAGGGAGCGGAGAGAGTAAAAGTGCTCGACTCTGTCTTTCATTTCAGTATAAAACACGGCATGTGATTAAGGTTATGTATATTTGTATAATCATACAAAATACTATAATATTCAGTTATAAACTATATAAAAAGAACATGCAAAACTGTGGTTTACCTTATTACTACATTCAACAACAACAAACTAATGGAGTATTTCGCTTTCCCTTCTTCACGTTGACTCCGTTCCACAGTTGATTACGTGGAAGAAACGTTAAAAATACAAAATGGTATGGTCGTTTGCTAAAATTATACGTTTTGATGAGGAAAATATTCAAACTTCATGAGCGAATTATTGCAGCAAGGAAATGAAGGGATATATTATGTCTACCTTAACTGTTATGTTCAGTACTTTGGCTCTGTAATACGTTCATACAGAACATATTTTAATCTTTAAAAGCATACGTGGAGCTGCTGTTCCGGTAAAATTTTGAAACGACCGGACGACGGGCTAACATCCATACCTACCTAAATTAGCATATTCAGTAAAATTGAATGAAGTTTCACTACAATGAATGCAGGTATCGGGTTCATTTCATTTGGGAATAGCAGCGGCGTTCCGTTACACTACTTACATTAATAGCGCGATCAGAGGCAACGCGGAATAACTTTCCAATAGTAAAGATTTACTGAAGCATTTCCTTTTCTTTTTTATTCCCGTTTCTCTCCTCTAATAGATTTTCCAGCCTCTTCTTTCGAGGTGATCAAGTAAAGAGTCATAAGAGCTTCAAGCTGACTACCTGAGTAGAGTCGAGTTGTACTTTACGCGCAGAATTTATTTCCCGTTTTACATTGAAAAAGAGAAAAGAATGAAGGAAGAGTAATGAAGGCTGCTTATTACCTCTGTTTTCATTCTCCGAGTCTACAGGAAAAGTAAAAAGCGCTTTGCTTCAGCCCTCTGATCAATGAGGAAGAGAGTCAAAGGTGAACGATCAAGTAAAGTTTGATCATTTTGTTTCGGCAGAAGAAAAAAAAAGCATTTCTATTTTACCTTGGCGAATTTCAGTCACGAGCTCTGCACAACTTAATAAATGCTGATGAGTACCGTCGGAGAGTTCTTCCTTTTCTCCTTTGGCTCTCCTCTACCTCTCCAAAACCTGCAAGCTGTAAACTAAACTGCTCCATTGATGACGGCGCCGTGGCCGTGGTAAGTGAGCTGAAGAAATGGCAATAATTTTTAGTCCACGAGACGAGAGAAAAGTCGAAATTTTTACGGCCCATAGCCTCGTTCCTTCCCGAGTAAGAAAGGTGTACTCACTAATAGAGTAAGCAAAGGGAAAAGTTGATGATGTTAATGTGCTGGGAGTTGGAACTCAGAAAGAAGGGGAAAGAATCGAGCAAGTTTTTAAAAGCACCTTTGGGCTCCCTTCTTTCTCTTGTTCGACTTTGGTGGAACAAGTTGGTCTTGATGGAAAATGGTGTGATGTATAAACAAGAAACGTCCGCTATAAAATGTGATGGCGGTAAAGACGCACTGCAATAATGCCATAGGAAACCTATGTACATTTTTCTACTGTGTATTAAACAATGTTGGTCTGGTCTGTCGGCAAAACTTTTCCTTTGCTCAGATTCTTCTTTCTGCATTCGATGACTGTATACCATTGCGCTGGAAATTTCTACCAAGACTTTGCAATATCTGACTTTGTTCACTTTCACTGTTCAGCGAAGCGTATAGTATTTGATCATAATATCACATTTTATACAGTTCTTCTCCATCCATGAGAAAATTCTCTGGTGGTCATTTACATAACTTTCACCATCTGCTCTCAGAGAGAAAGAAGCATTGACAAAAATGTGGAGATAAAAATTTATTGCATTCTCAGCTTTCCTTCTTTTACACATGATGGATGATCCAATTGGTAAACTCGAATACCCCGCACACACACACACAAAATGTTGGATGCAACTACTCAAGGTATCTTTTGTGTCTTTTTATTTTTCAATACTTGTCACTTCCGGACACGGTGTTTTATCCCAAGTGCGTGAGTTTCAGTCTCAGCTTGGAGAAAGTCCATTAGCTTTTTAAAAGCAAGCTGAGGCCTGCCTTGCTGGAAATATTTATGTTCAAATTTAACGCAACTTGACTGACCAAAAAAATAAAAAAAGGTGCCGGGAAGATGCATGCATTTCCTTATTATACACCATTCCAGTCACTATAAAAAGTTTATACTGAAAAAGAAATCTGGTTATTGTCCATCTGTTCCGTTCACGTTTCTTCCGAAAAAGAAAAATGCTCTCTTCTTGCCTGTCTGTCTGTTCCATTCGATATGGTGTGGGGTTTAAGTTGGATGGAGATGGAAAATGGTCTTGTTCTGAATAAGTGTGATGTGATGGTTTTGGCAGAAGCAAGTGCCAGAAAATGTTATTTGTTTTTGCATGCTACACCACTGCTACTTTTGGCTGTCAACGCCGTTCTATAAACATTTTTACTTCTCTTTCTGATCCTTCTTGTTGCTTTATGTGCACGTACAATACAATATACTCTAATATAGGATAATATGGCGCATAAAAAAAATGGACAGACGGAGACGAAGAATGTTTGTGCTACTATATTAGTATTTTATGTACTTAATGAAGCCGTAGCAGCAGGTTGGTCTTTGTCGTAAAGTTGCGTCCGGCAAAGTCAATAAAATACAAATACCAATATCACCGGGTTTACTTGTATTTTACTTTGTATTTGTATTTGTTATATTTACTACACTAAACTTTGCCCATTAAATGAAGGTTATGCTTGTATCTTATTGATTTTTCATCACGCTTTGTATTTGTAGGAAACAACGAAGAGAGTAATAATTTATTTTTATCCTTATAATTGAATAAAAATACGACAACGAGAATTGGAATGTAGTATAACGACTTTGTTGGGCAACATTTAATCAGTCAGTTTTTTTATTAGTAATTGAACCTTTAGAAATCAAATGGTGTCAAATTAAATATTGAGGGGATGACTAAATTTAGCGGTTCGATTTTAATTCGTATAGGGTGTAAATGGCAATGGATGACGCATTCTGACTGAGTTTTATAAAGTGATCTATCCGGGTTCGATTTCTTAGCTTCCTTCAATTCTTCGGTTAATCACAGTGATCATAGGTCAAACAGTTATATTTATATGAGAAATGTCAAGATAATAAATGATAGTCGCATGCACACAATTACTATTACCTACACAGTAGCACAAATTTCTGAGCAAGGAATTATATCTTTTACAAACCTTTGTGTTCGCTTCACTGCTGGCTTGAATCATCATTACGACAAACACGACTCCAGCGACTGGCCAGTGTCCTGCATATCTAATCAATTACGTATTAGGCTCACATGCTCCCTACATTTACAAAGTTCAAGGCCAATTGGGAAAGTCCAGTAAAAATATTACCAGTTTACTGGTGTAGAAAAGTTACTATTTATGTTAGAAAGGAAATATATTGTTAAGTTTATTAAGTAAATTGATTTTAATTTAAATCAGATCATTGTCAGTCATGCGAAGAAAGCATAATTTATGGAATTAATATTTTTGAAGGTAAATATGAAATTGTTCCAGTTTTATTTGTTACCCGTGGCCTTGCCTGTGTGATTAATTACGCATTAAGTTGTGGATCGGAACTCAAAAAAGTAAATACGATGAGAAAAGCAATGAGACGGGTGTTAATGATATGGAGAAATTTAATGAGCTTTGCGTTTTGTTCTTCCTGCAATAGAGAATAATAATAGGCTTAGATATCTTATGGTAGTTTTGTATATTCAACATGCAATCGAGCATTACCTTCATGAAACGCTTATTTTAGCAGCAGAAGGTTGAATGTGAGTGAGGAGTCTCTAATAATGTGTGGATCGCGCTAATTAAAATGGATTTTCATGACGCGAATATTGCATTGCATTGTAATTTGTAATCAGCGGAATTGTCGACTCCGCTCCAATCAGTTCATTTTGGTTTTGTTGCGAAAGAGCGGTGAGGAGAGAGGAGGGGTAGGAGTGTACACACATGCACGCAGTGAAATAATGATAATAATGATAAACCTAATCCTTGTCTCTTCTATTTTCTGTTTTATAGACGAGCTAGCCAATCTGTGCAAAGGCCAATTCCCCACACAAATGCACAGGAAAGTGGATGGGGCGTTGATTAAGTCGAGAAACGACAAGAATTTAGATTGCACTGTCACATTTAGCACGGAGTATGTGTCCCAAAGGTTTTCTCATCCGATTTGAAGAGTTCAGCATGGCGTGTGGAGACAGACTCTACATTTATGACTCTGCCAATGCCATTGGGAATCCGAGGGTAAGAAATTTTTATTGATATTGGATTGGAAACATTTGGAATGCCACTCTGAGTTATATTATTTTTTATAAAAAATCAGTGACAACCCAAGCGAAAAGTGCATGAAAAGAATGCAACTCAATTAAAATTCATGAGAAGCCATGTCTCTTTGAAATCACGTGCTAATTCATGTGACCATTATGTATTAAACTTAATGATAATCAGTAGTGAATAAGTAATTTTTACAAGAGCCTAAAAAGTGGATTTTTTGTTTGCCGTGTCAAGATGGAATTCTACGATGTGGTAATTGCGTCAAGTCCTTTGATGTCATTATGCACGACGTCAATAACTAATGTATGCAATCCATTTTGGTTTTGTAATGCATTAGGTTATGTTATGTAAAACATCAACACCCAAAAGGAAAGGGCCATTTCTCCTGTTTTATCATCACTCACTAGTAACCACCACACAACCCAGTTTCCAGTCCTTGATTATTGAATGTCGAACGGGTTTAAGTCTCATTTCTTTCACCGTCTGATAAAAGTTGTTAAGTTAGACGTAGATGGAGAAAACGTACAATTTAAAAAAATAAATGATCTTTCCTTGTCGACACTATCTTAATTTCCAATCTAAAGTGAAAAGTTGCTTTGTTCTTCTAGCGTTTAGTAGAATTGTCTCACTTTTACTTCACAAAAGCACGAAAAAATGCTTAAGCATCCAACGTCCATAGTTATTCTTATTATGAAGCCAGTCATATAAACATGCATACTATAAATACAAGATTTTTCAACGTTTAAGTACTCGTTCAGCGAGGAATGTACCTTCCATTTTATTATTATTTTTTTGTTACTCTGCGGCTTTTCATGTCTCCTGCTTTTTCTGGTTGTTAAATCTTATATTTGTTTGTAACTGTACCTAATATTTACATTTTTTCCTGAGTCAAAAGCTAAACTAAAAAGAAAACAGAAACAGGCCCAATGGACTTGTAACTTTTACTCCTTTTAGTTTTTCCAACAAAATTGTACTTTCATCGGTTTTGTTTTCTTTCATTTCGACCGCATTTCAGACTCACTATGTCCACCAAACTTTTACAAGTTAAGCAAGGAAAGAGAAAAATACCGCTTGTGACGCTTTTTTACTTCTTCATTCCTTCCAATTTACGCAATAAAGTTAAGTGGGAAACCTAGTAAAAATTTTGTTGGAAATAACTAAGCGCTACATTTACTTGTAACAAAAGAAGAAAATGGTAAAATGAAATGAAAGTTGGAACTAAATAAAAGGAAGCAGAGGAAAAGAAAGTAAGAAAGAAAGGAAAAGCATATTAGTGCGTGCGATACAGTCGACGCGGTTGGGTTAGGTTAGACGATAGTGAAGGGTGCGTATAAAGATAAGGAGCTATTTGCCTTAATGAAAATGCAAACGCATTCCGTAGTCGAAATACGTTACACACAGGTCTAAACTGATGAGATCGAATGCAGCCGAGAAGTAAACTATTCCTGTTCAACTTTACAATTGATGTTTTTTTAGAGCGGCGAGTTAAAAAATTAAATAGAGCTTAATGTACATGTGCAATGCGCATACGAGTCTCCGTTATTGTGGGCATTAAATGGTTTCCGACGGTTCTGGAAAACTTTTTCTAAATGCAGCGGAAA
>VYYJ01001528.1:0-29818 GCA_021029165.1 Cyphoderus albinus | reverse complement strand
TTGCCCAAGGATGATGACGACCGGAATTATCCCCCGTTGATGGACAGAATTATATAGGCTGCAGAGAATCTGCGATTGTCGGAACAAGCAGATAAATTTTTCAAAGTTCCCATTCATTTCCAGCATCCTGTAAATTTAAATTCCTTTAAACAAAACGTTGCATGTTAGAATTAATTGCATTAAATAAAAATACTTACCGATTCATTGCAATCTGGATGCAACACAATGCGAAATGTGAAGCCAGGTTGGAAACCGTCAAAACCAGTAATAGGTGCTGATGCCCAATTGTCCAGCATGTGTAGGTGTATAGAAAAATTATCACCCTCCTGCACATCTCACCGAAATAGTGACCAATCAAACCAAATTTTTCACTTGAAATTTCCTGCAAGAAATACAATGAAACAAGCCGCAGGTGTCCATTCGGTCTCAGGAAAGCTCCGAGTGCGGCGACAGGCGGCAGAACTTGGGTTGTTACTCGGAATATTTTCATATTGGAAAGAAATACTTTCCTTATCTTGATATTGCTCCAGAAGCATTTTTCTAGTTCAAAAATATTCTTTTTGTCATTTTTGCACACAAAGACAAAATATTATTAATCAAAATAACGCAACCACAAATACCTGCTTTCATATTTACCAAAAAGTTTTTCTCCAGTTGCAGAATGTTGTTGAGGAACTCAGCAATCGAATTGGCATGGCGATGATGCAGGAACACCGCATAGCAAGCGAATACCCCACTGTGTAAACCATGGAGGCATTGTTCCATAAAGTGCTCGCTTTCAAACATTGTCAAATACAGGGCTGACATGGACGCGGAAGCCAGAAACAAAAGGCAAAACTTCCAGTCTCTTTCCATGAATAACTTGCTTGCTTCAAACTCGTACTGGATTTTTGCGGGTAGCTTTGGAATTTTCTGCACTTGCTTTACAGATAACGAATAAGGCGTAGAAATGCGAGTGCAGTTGCATCTCTCAATATGGTTAAATACTACTTTAATTTTGTGGATGGTTGAAGTGGTTACAAACATTGTCACATTTGACTTTTCTAATACTTAAATAGTGTTGAAAGAAATTTGAAAATTTTGTTTGGATTATTATTACGCTACTATACGTCATTATAAGTTTACTATTAAAACGCTGATTCCAGACTGCTTGCAAAAATTGAAGCTGTTAACTGAGTTCTCACCGAGGCGAATTGCAGATTCAATCATTCAACAAAATCAATAGATCCTAGATAGATACGTAGTTTCAACCAGAAATATATCAACAATATCCATCTTTTCACTATGTCAGTTATTGTGAACTGATCACAGATTGTGATTATTGCTGAATACCAGAGTAGTTTTTAGAGTTAGGTTTTAAAGGTTATATTTTCAGTACAAGTAGGGGATTAGCAGCAATCGGAATAGCAATTATCTCTAGAAATATATCTTTTAAATTCAAAACATTCAACCAAAAGAAATTTCAAAACTAAATTCTTCAAAATGGACAAACAGCTCAATTATTTAGGCCAGAAACCACCGATTTATTTTTGGTTTCTGACATCGAAGTTTATACAACTAATGGTTAGGTTGAAGAAATACATATGTATTTATGGGAGCAATTAACCAGTCTGAAATTCATGGTATTACTGAAAAATATGTGTGTATTGTATGGAGAATATTTGAGCAACCAAACAGTTCATTCCCTAAGCACTCTATGTTTATAAATCTTTGAAGGAGTGTGAGAGGATGGCTTTCATTACGCCGGAAGATGCTTGCAATTTGCAATAGTTTTGGGCATAACTTTTGACTGCCGTCACGTCGGCCTATTACTTTAACAAGTAAAGGGCGACCTTTACATTTGTGAATTGTCTCAACTGTTAAAACGTAGATAAAACAAATATTGAAATATAACTCATAGTCATTCGTAATGTAAGGAAGTTCATGTAGTAGTTTCGACTTAGAGAGATTAAAATAATTTGACATTTAATAAATATGGAAATCCTCAGTAAACCCATGAGAATAACAATAAATATTTTAAGGAACAAGAATATGATCTTGGTTCAGTAATCTGATAAGCGTCTGGGTTGAATATTTTTATTCTCTTTGTAATTGCCTAACATGAATGTAGGAATTTTTTAGCTTTGCCATGAGTTGAACTCGTGATGAAGTTCTTTAGCTTTAGTAGATCTGACTTTTTCTAGTTTTTAGTTAGTTGACCTTGTTTTTTCAAATTGCTACATATTTGTGTTGTATGAACAGTAGATTTATATTATAGTAAATCCCGCAAAATCTAGGCATCGGTATACCTTCCCTCCAATCTGATGAAGAACAGGTGCAAAATCTATACAAGTTTACAAAATTGACCATTTGGGAACATAAAATAAATTTTAATTGCTAATACTTGTGCCGATTTATTATACCGGGGCCTAAATTTTGCGGGGAATTTAGACGATTCCAAAGATTTCTTTCAGTCAGGTTGGGCCTCACATACCAGTGTTGCCGAAGAAGTGTATCGCGGCAGCCCTAGTCCAAATCATAGTAAGTGTTTAAAAAATGCAGATTTCCCTTAGAGCTCGTCAGTGAAAACTGTCAGCTCATAATTAAAGTTCAAGTTGTAGATTCTACCGACTTTTCATCTCTTTCATTTCATCACTTGGATGTTCTCCATGACTGGTGTGGAGAACATGTTTTTTTCTATAAAAAGGCTGTGACGCGGCACACGTGTGAAACGCCACCTCTTCGTATCTAGAAGCCGAAAGAACAAACGGTTAATTACTTTCCCTTCTTTGCCCTTGAGAAAAACAAAAGTAATAAGAATTAAATAGTGCCAGCAGCAGTAGATGATTTGAATACCTTACACACTTTACCTTGCTGTTCATCACTTACTAGCATTGGCATCGATGTGAATACCTATATCGAGTGCAATTGAAAAAATCGATTATACCTAGCTTAAAATAGAAAATGTATCCAAAAAATTAATAAAATCGGAGGATGTGGTGCCCACACTGTGGTCACGTCATTCCATCAAATGAAAAAGCTTAGTATTTATTTGGTTCATCTGAGGTTTCAAAGTCCCCCTGAAATGTACAGTATATAGTCGCTGAATAATGTAGTCGGTAACTATTCAACTATTTTGAAAAAATGTGTAAAAATGAAGCTAGTCTGTATGCGGGAGTTCATTTCTGTACTTGATTCAAAAGTGACAACATTCTAATTCTGAGCTTATGCTTGAAATGCAGAGTTTTTGCTTCCTCGTTAGAAAAAGAGAGAGAAAAGGAATAAACGAGCTGCTGCAACTGAGCGTGAGTTTCTCATTGGAATTCATCTCTTCATCAAATCCCGAAAAGTACGTTATCCACTTATTTAATTTGGAGCGATTTCTAAACGAAATAAATTTCCATTGCTTCTTGCTCTTGGTGTCGATTCACAATATTCACAAGGGATTGCTCTATGCATGAGAAAAAAAATGTTGGACAGAATGAATTGGTCTGGCGGAACTCGAGGTTTTTTCCAGCCGTACGTCGTCTCGTCTTGCCTTCCAAGTATGTGGTTTAGAGATTTTACACAAATTAAAAACATTCAGATTATACACGGAACGGAGAGTGAACATTCCGACTTACATTCGAATCCCACCAATCGGTAATAGTTTACTAACTGTAAGCGGAAACACGAAAAGCGGTCTTCGTTTAAACGAAGACATTTGTCTTAAATTTACGATAGTGCATATTTTTATCTAGTTTTCTTTTCCCTTATTTAATCACTCTTTGTTCTTATCGGTCTTATATTTTCTTCTTACACAATCCCGCATAGATTTATCTATAGAAATAAGAAATCGTTTAAACGAAAAAGTTCGTTTATTCCGGCAAGCCTTGGATTGGCCCAAATAATTTTTTAGAAAAGATAAAAAGCCAAGATAAAGAAAAATCACGTAAGTGCTGCTTTCTATGCTACTGCTGTTGTTGCTTGTGCATACAAACAAAAGATTCACGTAACGGTATTTAATTAAGATTCTACGATTATAACGAACCTAAATGCTTTTAATGTCTCATAATTCTCATTGATACGTAGGTGTATTCAGAAAGATAGATCGGACTTTGCATTTCAAAATCTCAGCCAAAAATGGATGATTTCTCTCACATGGCATATCATTTGAAAGCTCATCATGTCCTCTTCATTTTACATCCACACCCATGGTCTGAAGTTGGTTCATTCCTTAGTTACAGCCAGAAACATAAAAAATGGAATTTTGAAAGTTAGATCTACGTGTTGAGACCTCGGTATCCCCTTGTAATGGTTTGTCCAGTAATTAAATTCAAAGATGTTTTTTCTGGGACAAATTGCGACGGGGGGTGATAACAACATCCATCGCTATGAAATTGAGTCAAAGATAGAGTACTCCCAAGTGTACAAACGTATCAAAAACCGTCTTTAAAGCAGCCCCTTTAAAAAATGTCCTACAAAATTAAATGATGATGCTGTTGCAGGATAAGGTTGGGATTTTGAAGAGTGATTTTTTTCTATAAATGCTACACACTATCTTAGCAAGCATATGTCAAAACATTGAAAAAATTAAGAGAAAATTAGATCAAGAAAGATGACATTAAAGTTGAAACGGCCGGATTTATTGATTTTGCCATAATGCAGCAAATCATGTTGAAGGTATCGTCAAGGAGAAAATCAACCATCTAGACCTTGTTCAACTTAACCATCCTACTTACAGCCCTATTACGCCCCCTTCTGATTACTTTCACTTCCAGAAAATCCGAAACTACGAGCTTGGCAGCGCTTACAACTCGGATGTATCCCGATGATGAAGTGAAAATTTTGAAAATGCATGTTTCATACGTTTCTGGCTGTAACTCAGGAACACACCAACTTCAGACCATGAGTATTGATGCAAAATAAAGGGGACATGATAAGCTTTCAAATGGTATGCCATGTGAGAGAAATCATCCATTTTTGGCTGAGATATTGATATGCAAAGTCCGATCCATCTTTCTGAATACACCTTCGTAGTAATTACAAGATAAGAAAAATCATCCAACTAAAAACTCTATCGCAAATCCCTTTACATTCTACCGGCAAACAATTTATTGATTTTTGATTGAACTTTTGATATCCTATAAATATAGAGCGTTCAATCACTTAACTGTAGAAAACCAGTTAGAACAAAACCATTAATATTGCGTTTCTAAACACACATAAATAGAAATCCGGCAGATTTGTATAAGACATTTGGTGATTTCAATCAAGAGATACCAAAAGAGTGTATAACACTTGCGTGACATTACCTAACCTGCTGACATTTAAATGTCACTCAAACTCATCGGTTCAAGTGTGACGAGACATTTATGAAACAATCACCACAAAGTAATTAAAACTTCCAGTCTCATTTTGCACCTTGGAACATAAAGGCAGAAGCAGACAGTGTTTCAACTAGTTGGTTTTGAATTCTATCCCACATCATGACCTCGGAAACATCAAAACTCTGCAACAATTTTATTGCCAAGTACCTCTCTTTTTGCAGGTACCAATTCAGCACGCTTTTCCGCTGCCACCGGAAAACAAATGAAATCTACCTACAGAAGTCAGCAAAGTTCTTTCGGTTTTATAAAATCCGTTTGGGATTTGCCTACTTTCTCACTTTCTTTTCGATTTTTCAACTGGTGGAGGGAAACGACGACGCAGCTAGCATGCTGCAATCAATTTACATTATCGGATATATTCTCTCATTTTCAATAGCGACCACGAGTCATTATTCGCAAAAGGAAGGAATTGGTAATGGCAAAGCAAATTGGGGCATTGAGCCACAAGTTGGGAATTGAAAATCCTCGAAAAGACAAGGGCCACCTGACCTGTAAAATAATGCTTTGGAACACTGCCGCAAACTCTGTGTTGGCGAATGTGGGGCATTCCATGACCTGGTGATTGGAGGTTTCCATGTGTTACTCACCTTCCGGGGTCAATATTGATTCCGGAGTGTCACACCGGAATTGCGGACGGTTACTCGACTCTCGTCAAGACTTGCCTGGTTCTGCTCAATACTTTGACAGTGCCCGGTCTCTACTTGGAGCTGAACTCGGAAATCATTTGCTTCACTTACATACCCTGTGTGAATGCGAATCGCAATATTCAGGTCCTGCAAAGGTTGGCAAATTAAATTCAAAAAATTTAAAGCAAAATTTAAAAAAAATCAAATCCCGAGTTTCGTGTTTTTATTTTTCAGGATTTTGATGCAAGTATCAAAGAGAGTGGAGAAAAAAATCATCCAAGGCACGATTTCGTCATTTCGTCAGATACAGCTACAACTAACCTACTTCAATGACGTTCACAAATCGGACGGAATTTTAATTGGTGTCTCTCATTGCCTGCTCTCTGTGACTATCTGCATGTTTGCGATTATCAAGTTTCACTCGAAAATGGAATTTGCGCAACTTCAGTTTTACCTCTCTGCCGGATTTCAATCGTTGCTTGTCTTGATGTTGGTGTACGGGGCATTGGGAAAAGTTTTTGCCAATTCGGAGGAGTTTATGAGGAGCGTGAAGAATAACGTGGCTCTGCAGAGAAATCCCTGGTTCCGGAGGGTCTTCAGATCTTGGCCTATTCTCAGGGTGAGGATGGGACAGGTCAATTACTTCGATTGGTTGACGTCGACGTCCTTCACTTTCCTGGATTTCTGCATTGGATGGACACTGAATGCACTGCTTCTTGGCTAATTCTTCCTGAGCCTTTCCAGTTGGTAACCCGAATTATGCACCTTAATTAAAATTATACTTTCCAGAATTTCTATCATTTCTGCATCATTACACCGAAAACGACACGCCCACAGGACAACGAAAAAATTGAAATAGAGTTGTTAGTCGATATATTTTATACATACATACCTGCTACATGTGCAGTTTATTGATATGTGTACACTAAATTTTACAATCAAAACCACCAAAAACTCCATGACCATGACATACCTTAATAAAAGACAATGTTTGTTTCAATAAAATAATCAAAAGTTTCTTCAGTTGAAAGAAAACTTTTTACTTTTATGTTGCTTTTTGGTGCATACCTGCATACATATTTCTCATTGTCAGTACTTTTCATATATTTCGTTATATGCATTTATACTTATATGCTAAGAATTGAATTGAATTGAACTGAACTGTGTTTTATTGTCATAAATGGAAAGAAAGTAAGAAAGTTTACTTTTAACAACAAAATTTATAGTGCGCTTTGGGTTATGGTGTAATTATAGAGAGCCAAATCCATAAGTATGTATAAGATATTGACCTAAAATGTCACGAAGCATTAAGTGCTTATAATATGTGATGCTAAGCCCCAGAATGTCTTAAGACAAACAAAGAAAGTCAAAGAAGGCAATGTAGTTGAACAAGGCTTTAGAATCCAAACCAGTTTAAACTATTAGCACGGAATAAAAATTTAAGAACAAAAACACCTGAATCTATTCCAAGAACCAAAACCTAGAGTGAAATGTGTGATGGATTTTTTTAACTTGTATAAAATAGTCAAAAATCGTGCTTGTTGTTGCAGTAATATAAACAAAGTGACAGAACTACGCTCTCTTTATAATTCTCACAACGACGAGCATGTCTGCATGCTGAACATTCTCATTTAACATTTTATTCAGAGTATAATTTTTTATTCTCAAATATGAAATTTCTAGCTTTTTTCATCGTTATGTTGTTTCTGGCATTTTGCGCCACTCCGGTTGATTCCAAAAGATCGAAGGTCATTATGGTTAGTTGCAATATAATATTATCCCATCTTTTCAATAAATTGTATATTGCACTGTGTTATTTTTTAAATATTTTTGAACAACTTCTTTTGCAGATATCTCTTCCTTGCAATTCCGTGAAACGTTGTCTTTTATACTTTGCTTCGACATTACTGGAGTACATCTTAAGTTGTAGTCGAAACGTCGAAAGTAACTTCGCTGTCTGTGAATGTTGCGGAAATGATTGCTACGTTCTATGTGATGTGATAGAAACTGATTCACTCGACTCGGATAATTCAAAACTAGTACTACCTTCAAGAAGCATAAAAATCGCTTTGCCATCCGCAGTGTGCTCGTAAATTGTATTTTTATGCAAATAGAATTATTGCTGAGTAAATTTTAGCATAGGATTAAAAAAAATATTCGGTTTTCTATTTGAGACCTAGCAAAATATCATACAATTATTTTACATCAAAATAGGTTATAATAATATCAATACAGTTTAAACTTAATTGTTATTTCGTAAAAATATTAAGTTTTTATGTAATAGTATAGCGGTGTCCTATTGGAGATCGGTCGTTTTTATGATCGATAATGGTCATATATAAAATTTTAAAAAAATGTTATAATCTAATCTAATATAATGGAATAGAAAGATATATTCACCCTCATAATAAAATGCTACAATAAACTCTATATCTTACGTAACATACGGCCTGTAGTATTACATAAATTATTGGAAGGACATTAAGAAATTGTTTTATTTTATTTACACATATATAATGATGCCGAACAGCCTTTCGATTGATTATTGCATGAATGCAGACAACATCGCTCATTTCGGTCTGATCTTGTTTGTCAGATATTGTTGAAACCATCAACGACGTGCGTGATATATTAAATTGTGAAAGTAAATAACAAAGCAAATCAAACATAATAAGCTAATTGTAGACGTAAGTTCGCAAACATCAAAAACGCTCACGCTGAGATCAGGAGCCAATCATTTGCAAGAAACAAATTGGTTTGAGTAGTTTTGTCGGAGACAAATTCAGAAATACTAACTTTGTTTCATTCATTATAATCGTCATGAATTTGCCCAAACGAGAAAGGAGACAGCCACCTACACGAACGCAAAAATCCGACGTTTCGACAGAGAAAGAAAGTTTCTCCGAAATAAATTTAAGGACTCGGCTAAAGTCAATATATGTGTCCTCCCAATGTTACTAGCCCAAATCAACGGTTACATAGTTTTCAAACTGGACAAAAGCAACAAGTTAAAGGTGTTTCCGAGAATGGTCATCACGTTTGTGCCGAGCTTGGCTTTCTTCGTGGGAATAATCACCTTCTACTTTTATCTGAGTTCCAAATGTGGGATAATGTTTTGTCGCTTAGAGCAATGTATAATTTGTATGTACTTTTAGTATATTTTTGTTACAAATATTAATCTAAATCCAAACCTAAGCCTATTTTGCTGGCGCGATATATTTTACCCAGTTCTAAAGCATCAAATTAATGGAAAGCTTTCATTTGATTTAAAAAATTTAAATGTCAGAGAAAACACACCTGGTAACTTGATCAGTAAAGTGAAATGTAGCATTAGTGCAGGCTATCCCTTTGGACGGGGAAAGTGCAGTGAGGTGCACAATTTAACAACTTTTCTTCAACATAATCACCCACATATATTTGACTTTAAACCAGATTTTACCGCAGTTGAATTTTTTATACCTAAAACAGAATGTGTATATCAACAATTTAATGTATTTGGACCATTGATCAAGGGGTACTCAGCTAAGCCACTGTAAAAGAAGAAGACAATGAAGTCAATGTACCTGAACAACCCTTTTAATGCAAGCTTCATTTGAGAATCTAGCCCTGTGTTAGTCTAGGACAGAAACACCTCCTGGATCTATTCCAAGAACCAAAGCCTAGAGTTGAATACGTGTTTGAATTAATTTTGTTATGAACGGTCAACTATCGTTCTTGTTTTGGTAATATAAATAAGATGAGAGAATTAAGCTCTACTCATTATTCCCACAACGACGAGCATGTAAGCATGCTGGACATAGAAACATCATTTCTTCCTTTTATTCCGAGTATTTTTTTCTTCTCAAATATGAAATTTTTATCTTCCTTTATCGGTATGTTGTTTCTGGGATTTTTCGCCGCACCGGTAAATTCCAGAAGATCGAGGGATGCTACGGTTAGTTGTAATATAATTTTGTTGTTGGATATTCTGCTATTCTAATAACTTGTATCGCACTATGTTTCATTGTTTATTAATTCTGTATATTTGTTTCTCACAGGCAATGACTCCTTGCCGAACCATGACAGATTGCCCTGCGCAGTTGTCAAATAGCGGTTGCTCGATATTTACGAATTACAAAAAGGTGTGTTGTACTAAAAACAACCAATATGACGTACCGCTGGTTGGCTGTGGATGTTGCGAAAATGAGTGTGGAAGCTCTGAAAATAAATGTACGATGCTATGTAATGCGATTGATATTACGAGCCTAAATTTGGATGACACGAAACTACAGCGACCTACAAGTGATAAAGCAAATAATTTGCCATTCGCAGAGTGTAATGTGTAAAACTTAAATTTAATTTCTACACATGATTAAGTACAGCTAAATTGAATAGTTGCTATCTCGTCTAGATTAGTTAAGTTTCCTATGTAATATGTAGTATATATCTTGCCAATTGCGGATCGGCCAATTTTTCTGTTCTGCAGTAGCCTAACAATAAATATGATCAACACAAAATTAACTGTTCTCATGCACATATTATTCTCTAACTGCATTGTCGTCCCTTCTTAATAATAATTGAGAAGGAGTGTGTGGCATATTTGTCCGCGCTTCTGCTACCAATGTTAAATGTTCGATTTACATAGAAAGGATTACCACAAGAAATAAACCCACTTTCAATTGACTAATCATAATTCTTAACTACCTTATTGTCCTTAATATAAATTACTCGTGATGCTAAAACTTTTTCCTAACAAGATGCATCAATATTATCATTAGCATCTGGAGAAACACATTTGTGCGGCTTTTAACAAAGGGCAATATAAATTATTTGCATTTCATATAATTAACAGTGTTAAAAACGTGCGAGTCCCGTAGTAAAGCTTTAATCCTAATTAAAGGTGACAAAATATGATTAACGTCCAGGGTAGTTTTATTTGATAATGTATGAATGATTGGAGCACCATTGCCAGCAGAAAACGGCACAGCCTTTTGTATTTTTAGGTAGAGATGTTTTATTGTTGTTTCTACATCGGACATTTATTACCTTTTATTACCTACCATTTGTTGAGTAAACTTATAACAAAGTTTACTCACTTTGTTATACATAGATATGTAAAAGTATAAAATTATGTAATCGCATAAAATCTAATCAAATAGAATTGGGTAGATTCATAATTTGCAAATGCTACGATGAACAAAATTTATTAACATACCATCGGCAGCATTTCTGTTAAACATAGATTGAGATGATAGTGGTAAATTGTTTTAATGTATTTACCCATGAAGTCGAAAAGCCTCTCAATTGATATAATTTATAGTATAAGCATTGCATGGATTCAAATAATTTTTTACAAATATTGGTGGAGCCATTAACGACGCGGTGGCGGCATATTAAATTGCGTAAGTAAATAACAAACCCAACCCAACGTAATCAGCTAAATTGGACACACAAATTGCAATTTCGCAAGCATCGAAAAAGCTCATGCAGAGATAAGGAGTCACTCACTTGCAAGGAACAAACTGGCTTGAGTAGTTTTGTCAAAAACAAATTCAGAAACACTAAATTCATACCACTCATTGTAATCATCATGAATTTGCCAAAACTAGAAAAGAGAAAGGCACCTACGGGAAAGAAAAAACCACAAGTTTCACCAGAGGAAGAAAGTTTTTCCGAAATAAATTTAAGGACTCGGCTGAAGTCGATGTTTGTCTTCCCCATGTTACTAGCCCAAATCAACGGTTACGTAGTTTTCAAACTGGACAGAAGCAACAAGTTAAAGATGTCTTCAGCATTGGTCATCATATTTGTTTCGAGTTTGGCGTTTTTAATAGGAATGGTTATTTTCTACTTTTATCTGAGTTCCGAATGTGGGATAATGTTTGGGGAAAATAAATCAATGGACAAACATGCAAATATTATTCAAATTATGGGAGTGGTTCTTAGTGGCATCCTAATCCGCCTCTGGAATGTTTGGTATAAAAAAGATCTACAACGGTTTCACGATAGTCTAAATTTAATGACTGGTGAAATACTACAAACTTCACAGGTTACAACTTCAACTGCATCACTGAACCTGAAATGGATGAAAGGACAACGAGAATACTATTTCCGGTGGTTTTGTTTTTGCTGTGGATTTTTTACGTTCAATTTTGTTGGCTTTACGTACATATTTTTTACCATGCTTGTGTATTTTCCACCAATCAGTGTTATGGGGAAAGTTCTTGCAATGGCTTTAATTTTCTGGTTCAGCGCCCAGACAGTGATCAATCCATCCTTGACGCTTTGGTTTAAATGCTATATTCAGTGGCTGGGGCAAATCATTCGTCTTATGAATTATGAAAGTGAGCGTTTATTAAATATCTCTAAAGGAATGGAGTTTTATAGCTCGCAAATAAAAGTGGCAACTGAAAGAATCTGGAGCCAGTTTGAATTAGTGGAAACGCAAATCGGCAAATTCAATACTTTGTTTGGCAATCCTATTCTTGTCTGGTTCACTAGCACATCGGCCCTACTCTTGCAGCAAACATTCTTTCTATTGAGGTGGATTCAGGTAGGATTATGGTGGGAGGCATTTCAAGCAGGAATTGTTACAATACTTCATCCGATCACTGTTTGGAATTTATGTAATGCCGGTTATGAATTTGCAGCTGAGGTACTGCTAAGTAATTTTGATTAATTAACTTACATATATTTATGTAAACAATAATCATCTCATAATCATTTTTAGGCAAAGCAAAATGTGGATCAATTCTGCAATAACACGTTAATGATAAAAGCGATTGACCAGGATTTAAATTTCAAAGCACGGGTAAAAATGTCAATGACAATTTTAATAAAATGGCTACGGCAGGGCTATGTTTGATATCAATTGTGTTTCATTCTGGTTTAACAGATTGCCATGTTTCATACCAGACTACAAACAAATCCACTCACAATTTCGCCCTCATATTTCTTTACGTTGAGCAGACGTACACTAACATCTGTAAGTTTCTATCATAGTGTTAACATCAAAATGCATACGTCTGTTACATAATTTGTGAACAATGAGATTCTTTGTTAAAACAATACATGCATATATTTCTATTTATATGTAATAGATATGTAGCCTGTTGACTACTTATGTTATTGTTCTTCTACAATTCCGGAGCAACGATGTTGACCTGGAAATCAACGAAACCCAATGCTTGGGACGTGGCATAAACCTAACAGTTTATACTCCAGATGGAAGAATGAGTTAGGAATTTTTCTTAATGTGAGATGTGTCAAACTTACAGCCATATTTAAATATGGTCCCCTTTTAGCTTAATTGTTAAAAATTAGCCAACGGATAACAACTTTATACTTTATAGAATTTAGTTGAATGAAGGATTGAATTTTCTATTAAAACTAGCATTGTCGAAAAAATTGTTTGATGAGTGTGTAAATAAAATGTGCTGCTGGCAACTCCCAACGAGGTTCCAATTAATATCATGTAATCACATAATTGTATTTATTTAGAAATCAATTATTACTAATGACGGAAAGGAATAAGGTGAGTTTTATGTCAAACTCAATTACATTATGATTCCAATTATCTTAATTGGTTATCACTTCTACAGCGACTAAGTGTGGAGCCTTTGCCAACTTTTTTCTTTGATGGCCTTATGCTATTTTTTATTTGAAATTTTTAGCTTTTTAGAAATGAAATTTTTTATTGATACAAATAAAAGTCATCTTGATTGCAAATCATTCGTTGAAGCATCTGAGACTGGCATGATTAAATAAAGCGACAGGCATCTAGGTATTGTGATTTATGTTTGAATGAATGAAGATGTGGAAAAAACTGATAAAATAGGCGTGGTGTTAACAATCATATGATATGTAATGTGATGAAAATAATTGCGCCCGCGCCCGATCCATTAACTTAACACTCTTTGATAATTGGGGTACTATGACCACATGGAAATACAATTGAAGCTTTTTTGTAGCATTCTATTTTCATTTTTATAATACAATTTTTATTTCTCAATAAACCGTAACAAAGTCTAAATTAATTTGTGAAAACTAAAATTGTATTCCACAAAAGATTATGTACAATATGTTGCAAATTACATACTTGCAATTAGTTGAAACATTTGGGGAAATTTAAATTATTATTATCCAATAAAACATACGCGAAAACCAATGATAATTTTTACTTATCTTAAGTTTACCTACATAATTAATTATGAATGTTATTCAATTATTATAACATAATAAATTTCACCAAACTATTTTAAATGCATTTAAGTTTTGAATTACTTTTTAAATTTTTTAAATATTTTTATATCAAACTTGACAGCGAATAAATTTAAAATATTCTAAAATAAATGCTTTGTATTTACTGTGTTTATTAGAATCCTGTATAAAGCTAGTTAGCAGCGATAACCAGTATATAATCAGTGCCTTTTGTAATATCACTAGTCTGATTTAAAAATAGCTGTTAAAGTGATCGCACTCACTTTTCGAATCTGTACGCAGGCTTCCTCAGGGTCTAAGTGGAACACCTCGATCATACATTTTTCTCTGATCTGTGCGAGAAACGTTTCAAAAACGACTTGCCATTGACCGGTAAGATATTGTTCCATTGTAGTTTGATTTACTCTTGGATATCCATTTACTGAGCTGGACTCTCGATTGATTGTGTCCACTAATTTTGGTGGTAACTGGAGTGTCTGATGAAAAACTGATTTCATGGTCTTTTTCTTTGTTTCGAGTTTCAAACCCAATGAAACTGGCATTCTGCAGGAGCCAAATGTTCCAACTTCATACATAAGATGATCCCGCATTTCCAAGAATCGTCCACGAATATAATGAATGAATAAAGTTTGTGAATTTTTCCACATGTTTCTCGCGCTGCCTTAAAAAAATCAGAATATGTACATTATTCAAGCATTATCGTATAATATTTGTTTAAATTTTTAAATTTATTTCGACTCTTAATTTGGAACTTACTTCCAAAAGTAACTCCACACTGTAGTGTTTTAGAAAATCGATTCTCCACCACTGGCTTAAAATCCACTCCATTCACCCACTGAAGTATCTGCTGTGCTTTTCCGGTGTCTCGAGTGATTTCAGATAAACCTTGCTCGTCCACCTGAGCCAGCTGTCCCAACGACTCTACTTCCAATTGCTCTTGAATTTGTTTCCCAAGTTTTCCAGCCAGACCCGGACAATCTTTTAGTTTTAGATTGTCTCTCACTCTTTTGAATGCAGCTTCCGGTAAAATACAAAGACCACTGGGTTTTCTGTAACCACCGGCAAGTTTTGCGAGCAGTTTGTTACTGCTGACGCCACTGGACAACACGTAACCTGTGTCATTGAAAATATCTTCTAACACCAGATGCGCAAGGGAACCTCCTAGGACAAGTAGCCTTTCTACGTCAGGAAGCTCCCTACAGACTGACCTTGGGCTTGGTTGATTGTTAAGTACTCTGGCGCCAAAGTTATTCCCTGACGCCGTCCCGGTTTGTGTTTCGAGAAATAAATTTATTTGCTTCATTTCATCAATCAATGAAGTAGGGGGAACTATCAGACTGCTTTCTTTCACCCACCTATAGATTTCATCCGTAACTTCTACGTAAAATTCGTCCTTTGGTTTAAATTCTATTATGGGTGGGATGAAGCAGTGTCTTTTGAATGATGAAGATACAGCCTCATATATCCTGTTAGATTCCACCTTGGGGAACAAAGTATCTGGTTTAGAGTGATGTTGGGGAATTTTGAGTGTTACCAAATTAGGACAGAGTTTCTTAGCCTCGACAGGCGTGCACCACTTTTCCCTCTTGACTCCACATCCTTTAGCGATATAGTTAACTGCCGTAATTCTTTTGAAAGTATAGTAATGAAAATTGTTAATTAATTTAAAAAATTGATATTTAAGTTTAGAATAATAATAAAATAATAGCATATTAAAATATCTATAAATATTTAGTTTTTTTTAAATATCTTACATCCGGTGATCGTTAATCACAATGAAAGGTAACGTCTGCAGTTGTTCAGGTGTGTAGCCGGCTTTTCGCCCCCATACCTGAACCTCAAAGGAGTCGACGTCCAAAAAAATTATTACTCTTTGATGCTCTTTTACTGGGTGTTCATCAGTTTCATGATGTTCACTTTCACTTTCTTCAGAAGACTCGGACGAGTAAACTAAAGCCGAAGCCATGCTTAAAACTAGAAGTTTATAAAAATTACTTTTTGTTGCTGTATTTTTTAAATCTC
This sequence comes from Cyphoderus albinus, assembly GCA_021029165.1. Taxonomy (NCBI): domain Eukaryota; kingdom Metazoa; phylum Arthropoda; class Collembola; order Entomobryomorpha; family Paronellidae; genus Cyphoderus; species Cyphoderus albinus. Next base: position 13,623 of record VYYJ01001528.1, on the reverse strand, counting down.
AGCGAAGTTACAAATGCATTATGTTGTTTGTAAAACGTTGTGTTTTATTCTAAAAAAAATTATCTCCCAACGGATATCTTTATCTAAATCTATTTAATCGTGTGAAATAATAATGTATGAATGAATGAATGAAATGAATGAACGTTCACTATCACTAATTAGTCATCACAATTATTCTTAGAAATGTATATCGATGAAATTGTGTCACTACTATATCACGGATATATCAATCATTAGCGTCACTCAAAATGGATAAAATAAAAATTAATCACAAAAACGTTTTAGTATGCTATGTCAACGTAGCAATTTTTATTACTTCATTCACTTCTCCAGTTCACGCACTAAAGGAAGCGTATATGCATTTCTATTTCTACATATAGATAACGTCATTTACTCACCCAGCCCTACGTATTATGTAACAGTGTCTTTTCTCGTCTCGGCTCGGATATTGTGACGACGATGAGTCTAAAACCACTATTACATTCAACCAAAGGCCTTATCTGACTTTTGTATATTTAGGTGCATTCGTCCAGCGAAGTTCGTTGCATCGAGAAATACTATTTTTGGTATTATGATTGAAGTGAGAATCCAAAAGTGAGAACGACGTTTATGGTTATGGTGACACGTAGCATATGATAATGACGTTAGTGCAGAAAAATATAATACTGAATACTGACCACAATTTATCAACCATATCCAGATAAATTTAAAATGTGTTTAATGTTTGTAATTTTTCAGTCCGGCTTTATTAAACAATTTTGGTGGACGTTCGTAAAGGTATTTATTTCAAATGTAAAAAGTTGTCTGGCTGCCTGATTATTTTTTCTATTTCACTTTTGATATGTTGCGACACACTGTATAATAAAAGTCCTACGGAAAACTACGTGGCCTATAATATATAAAATGAATTAAAATAAAATTGTTAAAAATAAGTTCATTGAAATATCTGGATACCTAAATAAATAAAGTAAAATTTTACCGGGAGAATAAAGTCAGTTATTAAATGTATCACTGTAACACAATAATTAAATATTGTACGCTTCAGTCATCCTTTGTCTTTTGTAATGATGGCATTACCTAAACGTTCATTATTAAAATGTATTATTCTTCGATATTATCAGTTAAAATTTATCACTTACCGACTTTATCGAAATTGAAGTATCAGAATTGGCGCAGCCCGATATTTATATTTTTGTCTCTTAATATATGATATATGGCCATGGTCATGATTATACGTGAAAGAGCAGATTTTTCCTTAAACTGAAGTAAAACTTACTACAGCTGCAAAGAAAGGACGGACGTGTGATAGTGATGCTGATCCATATTACTTATCATTATCATGTATGTTTAGCAAAAATTTTCCTTACATGCAAAAACTTTTCGTCCTCAACTTATACCCTACTATTTACATAGTAAGTTCAGTGAAAGAAAGAATCCAAATCTGAAATAGGTTAGAATCGCAAACCTTGAGCGTAGTGACTCACGTCACTTTCTGTTATCTACATACTACGTAAAGTCATTGTTTTTTCTATGCAATATTAAAAAATTAATGACTCGTCGTTGTCGCAGCCCAGAAACAAATATTACAGATGATAACATTATTTAGTTAGAATAAGTTACGTTTACTTCTTATCTTGTCATTTAAATTCAAATCAAGGAATTTTGAAAAGAATTTTCCTCGTTCCAACTGCGTAAGTTATTAATAAGCGCAATGAACATAATGCGTAGGCATTTGGTGATTTTATCACAAACACAAAGTAACAGAATTGGTCTTTCGAATGGAAAGGAATTTTTGGGGGCCGATGAGATGAGGATGTTTGTAAAGGCCTACTCAAAGATTTATAATTTCTCTTAAATTTTTAACTCATTCAATAAGTCTACAGATTTAACATATTTAATTAGAGATTTATGGTTCTCATCCAATTCGATGGGTACTTTATCGTTGTGAGAATGAGATCCATCGTTAGTAGTTGTTTCCGATATAAAATCCTGTTTTAACGATATTTTCTCCGATCAAAAAATTTGATCAAATTACTTTTCTTAGACAATATTTTAAAGCGTCTGGAATGGCTATATATGGTTTGCTTCAAAGCTTGGCATGTCTTTGCTTTTCTAGGTTATGTAAATTTTACATTAGCATGTAAATCCTTGTGTGTTTTAATAATGCGTAGAGAGAATAGTTATTTTCATTTGAGCTTGGTATCTGGGTTTTGTGGAGCAAGGCATACCCACCACAAACAATGGTTTGGAAGCGACAAATCGCTACATCAAGGAGCAATATGGAATTGGAAGAAAAACAATCATAGGTTTGTTTGCATTTTTACACACTTGAATTGATATCGGTTTAATTATGGGTGTTGTTGTCATATATCTGCAACTGTAAAATGAGCTCGAACTTTTTACTTTCTTGCAAGGAATCAAAATGAAAGCTGTTAGATTATACAACAGCGTATGGCGGTATTAGGTTCGAGTGGTTAGTAAATTAGGTATTGTCGGAAGTCATCGTCGTCTTTGTTCTAAAAGTGGACCAGAGCAAAGCTGAGCTAAGCTATTTTACATATATACAATTATAAATTGAAACTGTATAGGAACTTTTTAGCAAATGCTACGTCCTCTCTATAGACTACAAACTATATGAGTTATATTGCTCCGTAGCTTGAATCATGTAAAGGTTATTGTAGTTATAATGTAACAGCTAAAATTGGCATTTTAATGCAGTTATGCTTCTTTAATGCTGGTGAAAGCCGCTACTATCATCATTATAATTATAAGTTTGTATGGATTGCCTATATTGCCACTGACCAATACATGCATGTTGAGAATTTTGCGAACTTTGTTTATATTATATCAAGAATCTTACAAACAAAATTTTATAAATTCAACCATATTTTATATTAGCTTTGTAATAAGATTGCATATAAGCTCGTCTGGCTTGCTTGACTAGCCAAATGTCAATGATTTCAGTTCATGACCATGATGCAGTTGCACTTTATGCATATTTTTGCGGTATTGGATAAGTTGTTGTTGTTGTTGTTGGCTGGAGAGTATTTAACATCTGTTTCGCACCAGAAAAATACGATTCAGTGTGGTTCCACAAATAAACAAGTTCAAGCGGAAACATTGGCTGGTTTAAATTTATTTCGTTTTATTCGGTAAATGTTATTTACAACAAAATGTCTAAATGCCAAATCTTATAAACATTTACAACAGAAACAAATTTTAGTTTAAAAATTGTAGCTTATCAAAATGGAAGAAAACGCTACAGAGACAAATTTTTGGAAGGCTTTCCATTTCACAATAGAGTCGATAGGACATATTCGAAGTGTATTTAATAAATCTCTGAAGCAACTAGAATTTCATGGTGGAAAGTTTGGTGATATAAAACTCTCGTTAACGAAACTGTCCAAATATAATTCATTTCTGAAATTATCCAATAGACAGGCTGGGAAATTTCTAGAAAATTTAATAGACATTTGGGACCACGAAATATTCTGCAAAGCTTTTCAAGGGTTGTATGTAGCTTTAGTAAACAATATGTTAGAAAAAAGTGTGGGAAACGTGTGTGATTTTAATCAGGAGTTGAAAAGTATAATTGAACAAGGAAATAATTATTGTGACGGAATTCGTTTATTGTACAAGGATTGCAGATGTGAAATAGCACATCGACCACCTTCCCTTTCCAGTGAAGAATACGAAAAAATCAAAGGAAATTTCATGAAAGCCATGAAACTTCTTGGAGTGGCTCCTCCAATGATTCCTTATTTGATTCTCAAATCTGAAATGGAGGCAACTCCCAATTACAACCATTTGGGACAAATGGCCTTCCAAGAAGGAAACTTTAAGGGTGCTGTGCAATGTTTCAAAACTGAAATTTCATTAGTGAAAAATGCAGATAAAAATAGAGCTAGCATAATCCAAGTGTTGAATGAATTGATTTCCGTGTGTTTCCTGGAAATGTCAAAATTGGAAGAGGACGACGTCATCAGGAAAGAATATTGTGTCGAGGCTACAAAATACAGACAAATTGCTGCAGAAATACGAGACAAAAACAATCCCATTTTACCCACTCCAATATTCTACATAAACCGAAATATTTCAAGGCGAAAGCTGTTGCCAAAATCAATTTTCTCGGTTCAAACCGGAGAAATTTTTGCATTCACCGGTGACAATCTTCATATCGAGACCTTAAAAGAGCTGGCAAAACCGAGCACGCCGAATATAATGGTTTATGATAATCAAGACATTGGCGATTTTTGCTTTATAATTCTTCATCATGCAGAAAATTGGCAGGATCTGTGTAATAGAATCGACTCTAATCGCACAATTCACCTGATTTGCTTGGAAAATGAAAATTTCTTTTGGATCTGCTCACGCGGAGATATCAGAAATATTCATAATGAATTTGAGAGGTACAATCAGTTATTCGAGCAAACATCAGAAACGAATTTTATCAAACAGCTCCAGAAAATGGAGGCATTCCAAACAAACAATAATACAATATGCATTGGAGACACTCCTGGAATGGGAAAGACGTTTCTACTCCAAAATTGTGGACACATTCTTCAAGAAACATTTCCAGATCGAATGGTAATGTTTGCCAGTTTACCTGTGATAGTTAACGCGGTTAAGGCTTTGCCTACTAGTAGTGTTGAACCAATAGACTTTAAGGTGTCTCTGAAAAATAACTTAACTGACTTCATAATCAACCGATTGTATAAAGAAGAGGAGGGGCAATTTTACCTGAAAGAGAAAATAAACTCTGATAAAAATGTAATAGGTTTTGAGCTACTACTTGATGGCTTCGATGAAGTGATTGAGGACGATTTCGACCTAGCTTTTGAATGTCTGCAAATTCTAAAAACCCACTATTCAAACTGCATTAGAGTATGGATTTCCACAAGACCACATCTTTTGAACAAGTTGGAGAATGCTCTGGGCACTATTGGGTTTGGTATCCAACCGTTCTCGCAAACCGACCAAGAAACATTTTTGATGACATCGTGGACACAAAATACAGAGAACATTGACATGGTGAAGCTGAAACTGTTTGCGAGTGAATGTCTCAGTCAAATCAATGATAAATTGAATAAAAGTGGCGAGGACCTCGTGGGAATACCGATGCAGTGCTATTTGATAGCTGAGTGTTTCGAAAGTGACGCTCATCGACAATGTGTTCAGAGTGATGCCGACATTGAAAATAATGGGAATCAAACCGAGGTCAATTTTAATATTAACTCGATAACCTCCATGTATGAAAAGCTAATTGAGAAAAAGTATCTGAAAAAGATGCGCGTCGTTGACCAAAATCTGGCGAATTTATATTCCAAGCAAATTCGAAATGTAACATTTCAACATGCTCATTTAGCTCTAAAAATTTTGTTTCCGAGTGCAGTAGAAATCCAGGAAAAATGTGCCTCATTCATAAAACCACAGCTTAACGATGACGAGCTTCTGAAGGTTGGACTTTTGCAAGCTTCGAGTACAGAGGAAGTGCCAAAGTTCATTCACTTGACAATCGCGGAATATTTAGTGGCTTGGTTTCTAGTCAAATTTATGAAACAGGCTGTTCGAGAAAACGATACAAATTTAAAAGACTTTTTCCTCAATTCCATTCTAGTTTCTTCTGAATGTTCTGCAGCAAAGCCATGGGATAAACAAATCACTCCGATCAAAAAAGGTCCAAGTACCAGACAATTTAAACACTTGACAATTTGCTATTTTCTTAATTGCATTTTGAGAGAAAACAAAAACGAGAGAAATATTTTTTTCGAATATTGTCATGTACATCCGGTTTTCTCTAATATAATACAAGCCTCAGTTTACTCTGATTTTTATTACATTGCCAAATTAAAATTTACTCATGATGATGAAGTGCAAACTCGAGAAGCGAAAACCGACGCTGAGATTGAGCAATACACAAATCGCCTCCGAAATCTTCTCTTCACTGCGATTGCTTTTTCTTCGCCAGAATTGTTCAAATTTGCATTCGGTCAATTTTGTTGCGACGAAATCCAAATGTTTTACGACAAAGAGGTCGTTTGTACCTACATGAATGCGTTCAATGGCTACGAGAAACTCACGGTTTTGCAACTCGCTCTGATTCGTGGAAACTATGAAATCTTCAGGTTTATTATTGTTATTTTATTCTGGAATTTCTACTCAGATTTCCAGCAAAGCAAAAGCCATTCTCTGATGAATTTATTGCATTTTTGTGTGCGAGATACAAGAAATGAGAAAATGTCGCAAATAAATGAGCGCATTGAAATTATGAGAGATGTGATAAGTTTGAAGCCAGAAACGTTGGAATATGTTTATGCAACTGTGACACCATTGCTCGAGAAGAAAATGCATCCTAAGTTGCTAATTGAACTAGTCAATCTTGGAGCTGATCCAAAGAAAACCGACATGTTGGACTACAACATTTTACAGCTCGCCCCAACCAGTTTCAAGCCGGACGATTATCATGAAATTTGCGAATTTCTGGCTAATAAACTGGAAGCGGATGATTTTAGGGAAATTGTGCAGATGAAAGGTTCCGCTGATGAAAGTGTTTTGCAACAGATTGCTTATGCCATGTGTCCTAAGGAAGAAACCGTGAGTCTTCTTTTGGAATATGGCGCAGACATTAATGAAGTGGATGCTAGCGGTAAGCTCGATCAATTTCAGTAAAATTATTTCGCGTTTTATTTGCAATTGCAACATAATTAGTAAATTTAACTCAATGATTTTTTTGTTCAGGAATTACCGTTTTAGATTATTCCATCATGAGCCACCAGCTACAGCATTTAAACCCTGCCAAGATCTGGTCCAAGATCTGGGTCAATTTGGGGGCCACGGTGACTTCGAAGCAGGTCCACACTGCCGTTACATCTGAAAACTTACACTGTCTGCAATATTTCATTGAGGAATTGCATTTCAATATCAACATAGAAGATGAAACAGGCGCAACTCCACTGGAAGTGGTTTTATCCAATTTAGTCTACGGTCACAGTCACAACTTTATACGTCTTTTGGAAGACTACAAAGCCGGTCGATTGAGTAGCAAAAGGGAAATTAAAATCCATGAGATGTTTCAGTTTATGAAAAAGCATGGAGCAAAATTCAGAAATGTTGAGAAAGAACAAAGTATCATCATGGACGCTTGGAAAAATCAAAATGATTTTGTTTTGAAAATTTTATTTGAAGATTTACAACTTTCCTGCGAAACTCCATTGCCACTTGGGTAGTAACAGCAACATTGTGGAATGAAAATGTGGAAATATTTGCGCTTTCCAAATATACATAAAAGGAAAATTATGTTAATTCATAAGTTAAAATGTTACATAATCTAAGTTGGTTTATTCATATAATTTTAAAATGTAAATACTTTTATAAAAATGTATATTTATTTGTATTTTTTCACATTAAAAATGAATCATGATCTATCTAAATTATTTAAAATCGGATGTTGCACTGAATAATAATAATTATTGGTACTTGGTAATTTATTTGCTATCTTTACTCAATTGCCGGAAATGCAGGCACTTCCATTTGATCGAAGTCTTCATCGTCCTCATCATCGTGATCATCGTCTTCCTCGGAATCGAACTCAGATTTGGTCGGACGGCTCTTTTTCCCTACTACGAGTTGCTTATTCGAATCCAAACTCACCACCATCGCCTGTCTCTCCTTGACCTTTTCGATTTTATGCACCGTCTGCAAATGCCTGGAGCAACTGAACGACTGGCTAAACTCTCGTCCGCAGACTCCACACTTGAATTTCTTCTCCTTCTTGGTCTCCTCCTGGTCCGTGAGAACCTCCACGTCGTCATCATTTGTGGCATCATTATCGGGTCCAATCACTTTTCCTCGTCCTTTGTGAGCCACTCTCTGATGATATCTGCATTTCGCTCTTCGGTTGTACCTTTTTCCGCAAATGGAGCATTTAAAAGGGCGTTCCCCCGTGTGGATGCGCTCGTGTTCCTTGAGCAGCCAGTTGTGCTTCGATTTGAAGCCCTTCCCGCAGAATCGACATTTTAAAGGCAGGTCGTTGTTTAGAGGATCGGTTTCCGCGTTGTTGACGTCAATTCTGGTTCGGATTATCTTTTTCACTTTTAAAGTGCCTTCCACAGAATCAGATGGAACGGGGTCAACAGCTTCCAGTTCATCCGGTACTATCTCCATCTCCAAGGTCTCCTCCTCGGCAACGTTGTGCTTCATAATCATGTGCTTTTTGCAACCGCTTTTCTGCGCGAAAGTTTGCTCACACTTGGGGCATTTGAATGGCTTCTTTCTAGTGTGCACACGCTCATGATTCTCCAGGTCCCTTTTCCGGAACACGCGCTTCCCACAGTATTGACAAGTGTAGACGGTGACGCCCGCCTGCCGCTTTCTCGGACTCTTCTTTTGTTTTCTCGATGGTTTAAATTCGGGGTCATTCTGGTCACCACCGTGAACCTCCAATGCCTGGTCGAAATTCGAGTCAAGGTCAGCGTCATCGTCTCCATCTTGTATTTCGTCGTCTTCGTCTTCATCTTCTGGCTGCTCAGTTTTGATGTATGGAGCCATCTCGACATTCCTGACCTCAAAGTCTAGGGTCACTGGGGAGATGTTCAAATTCGCATCCACCTCAGCATCATTTTCGTTTCTCTCAAAGGTCCGGATCTTTCCCCTGCGCTCTTCGGCTTTCTCGATCCGATGGGCAATCCGGAGGTGCCTGGAGCAGCTAAAACTATGCAGGAATTCCTTTCGGCAGATGCCACATTTAAACCTCGGCATCAGCAACTTTTTTTCTGGTTGCGAGTTAGAATTGTTTTCTAAAGCCACATCCGTCTCAGTCTGACTCTGAACCTCCTTCAGAATTTCCGCCTCGCCCTTCAATATTCCATGCGCTGACCTCTGGTGCACTCTGCAAGCCGCCCTCCGATTGAACCGCTTGCCACAGATGCCGCATTTAAACGGTCGCTCTCCTGTGTGCATCCGCTCGTGTTCCTGGAGAAGCCACTTGTGCTTTTTAGTGAACATCCGGCCACAAAATCGGCATTTAAAGTGGGCAGGTGCAGATTCTCCTGACTTCGGTGTCACCGTTTTGGCAGAATTTCTCTCGCCGTCCCGGACAATCCGAATGACCCTTCGACTGGATGCAGATGTACCTGGAGTTACATTATCGCCATCATCGTCATTTGCATTTTCAGAAAATCTGTCACTGTCAAATGCTTCCAGGTTCGTGCTTCGGGTGTCAGCTTCAAAGTCGTCATCGTCATCAAGATCCTCAGTGTTAGAGTCTATCCTTTGCAGTGACCTCTTTGGAATATTTTCGTATCTCTGTTGGTGCCCCCCGCGAACACCTCCTTTGGAAACTGAAATATTTTTAACAAAATCATTTCAAACATACTGATATTAAAATAAATGGTTTAATTTTAATTTAACTGTTCAGCTTCAATTTAATTAGTTTATTATTACCACTTGATAAAAAGTTGGCCCGAAACACTCCCATTTGACCTTGCCGTTGACCCGACCTTTTCGGTGACTGCAACTTCAACCTCATCAAGTCGGCGATCCTCGTCGTCCGCTCGTCCAATTTGAGCTGGATATGTGTCCATTGTTCATAGAAATCACAAAAAGACTGAACAATTGGAAAACACATGGGACAACATTGACACTGGTCCACTTCCTGGTCAAGCCCAATCTTGCTTTTGGAGCTGTTTCTTGTAGTAACGGTCTCTCTGACACCACCGGTACTTTTCCGGGCGGTGGCTTTAACATTCTTTTTTAACTCATTGAAGTTAAAATCAAAGTTCAGGTAACGACTGGCGAGTGTGCAAAATCTCTGAGCTAATTCAGTCCTTCGCTCCTTCTCTGTGTCAAAGGTCGCACTAAAACTGTTAATCTCACGGAGTGAATAATCCGAACCAAACTGGTAATTGTTTGAAACAGAGAAGGAAAATTGGTTTTCGCAGATGAAGCAAAATTGCAAATCTTTTGAAGAACTCATGATGACGATGCTGAATCATTTATTTTACTGGGTTAATTGCTAATTGTGGTAATTAGCCACATTCACAGTTAAATATTATGTCTGTTAATAAAAATTAAATCAGGAAAAATTAAAATATCACTAAATAATTGAAATGTTTCACGTGTTGAAAATGGGACAGATGAAATCAAAGCAAAATCAGAATTTCAAGCTGAGCTGAGCTGTTATGGTTTTATTTGCCACAATTGAATTTGGGGCAAACGGAAAAATCTGGCTTGCACAAGTTGCATTTTTCTCAGCATCGGCATTCTTTGTTCATGTTCATATTCATGATTCATGACAAACTCAATTTATTAAGTTCATAGAAATGCTGCTTAAAAATGAATGATTAGTGATTAGTGATAGAATTTAATGTTTCATAACAATTTTGGGCTTTACTTTCCTCCTCTAATTCTTATTTTGGTTTGCTTTCCTGCTCTAGTTTTTAATTTAGCTGGGAGAGCAAAAATTTTAATGCTTTGATGAATTTGATGATCGATAATTTACTAAAAATATTATACCAATTTGAATAACAAGTATCATTAATTAATTATTAATTATTCTTTATATCAATGCTTAAAGTATATAAGGAAATATCAATTTAAAAAACGGTTTCCTCCAATGTCGTTGAATCTCCTATAAATACCAATTTAATTTACTTTGCACTGCATCCTCACAACATTGATTGGTGAAGAAAGTATTATTTTACATTAACGAGATTCAAGCTTGTTTGTTTTAATTAATTATTTCGTCATTCTGGGTTCAGTCGGTTTTTATTTTCAGAAACAAGCAAGTTTAAGCGTTTTAAAAACTACAACAATTAACAATCATGAAATACGCACAATTTTTATTTGTGCTCAGTTTGAGTTTCCTTGGTATGTTTACCACAGGTGTGACTTCGTATGAAGCTGCTGGAACTGGGCCTGTTAATCCAGGTACATAACATTTTAAAGAATCCTAACTTTTTAGTTGTCTGGCTAAACCTAACGTGAATATTTAATTAATTAACAATTATTTATTATTCAAAATCAACTATAGTTTGCACACAGCCCATGGAAGTTGGTCTATGCAAAGCCGCAATACCGAGATGGTTTTTTAACACCGAAACTGGAAAATGTGAGCAATTTACTTATGGAGGTTGTGGGGGTAACGACAATAACTTTATGAGTGAGGAGGAATGCAACAAAGCTTGTCCACCATTGACATAATTTTATTCCGAGAAGCCGTAATTGTCAACAAGAATAAATTGAAGGTTTTACAGGACAATGACTATAAAATCTTTTGCTGGTGTTTATGCGGCTTTGATTTAATTTAAATACTTAATATCAAATCGAATTCAACAATAACAATTAAATTTGTCACTAATATTTTCTCCATGTTTTGAGTAATTGTAATAAAAATAAATGAATGACATTAAAAAGGTGAAAAACTAGTAAAAATTTTGTACAAAGAATTTGCATTTGAATGGATGCACCACAAGACATCGAGATATCGCGGAAATTGCTGAGTTCATAGCTAACTTAACTAAATTAGACCACGAATTCACTAATAAATAACAAATGACTTCTTTACGACTATGTACACGTCATTTTGTGAAATGTCAGTTATTTATAACGTGACCATTTCATGATCAAACAACAATTCTTACTTTACCAAAGATACCTCCATCAATCTACACGTATTAATTGTTTGCTAATTTTACTGGGGCAGAGGTAATAAACTCATGTCTTGATTATTCATGAATACTAATCGACGCAAAACATTATATTTGAACATAGTTTTAATGGCTGTTTAATTAATGCATAACAGGCAATTTATATTATATTCATTCATTTAAGTAAAGTGTCTTGTAAAATGCCGTTGAGCATAAACATTTAAACCACGTGTAATTGCCGTTGCAACAATGATGCCGTTGTTTACCTATACACACACAAAAATTGTATTAAATGTCTGCAGTGCAGGGTTAGAAGACAAGCCAATTTTGTGAAGAGACCGTCGATAGGTTAAGGAATTCTAAACTGCACGGCACTGCAGACTGACACAATTAAATGGTTTCATTTCATTCTTATTTTTAGCCACAAAAATTTTGTTTGTTAGGTATGAAAATAATTTACGATTAAAAAAGTGGCTTAAGGACTATAATGTACCAAATGAACTCTTAACATCTTCATCCTATTTACAAGTCTCGTTTTAGCTCCCAGCTGCCTACCAAAACTAATCGTAGTCGACGACACTGTCAATTTCTACGTGCGAAAGTTTTCGTAAACTTACAGTTACAATTTAACTCTAGTAGACATCGGAGGAGCAACAGGTAATTAAGCTACAAATCAGTAAATTTACGTGAAAAAATGCGCACGTTTTTCTGTGCGCAGTGAAACATTTTGTAAAATAGTTGTAAATTATTGTAATTTTCCATTTATGAATTGAATATAAATCAGAAAATAAAAATTGGTGAGGTTAAATTGTTTTTTGTGCCATATCAAATCCTTTCTACAAAAAATCAATTGTTTTAAAAATGAGTAACGAAGTTAATTTATACAACGGGAGTTTAATAGAAGATAGGATACCGGGGCATTATGATCATCAAGATAATAATCATTACAGCGAGGAATTTGGCCCGCCAGTAGAAAATGTCATTTTATTTTTTAATGTGGATTTCTTCGAAGTTCAGCTGCATGGACAGAAAGCGGGTTTTACGTCGCAGAGGTTGATTACCACGCCCTTTATTGTTATCAATGAATTTGATGTGTGAGTTTAAAAAAAATGAAGATTTATTTGTTTAAATTTGATCAATTTGTTTGCTACACGATTTTATTTTATTGGTATTTATAATATAATTTAATATACTTAATAGAGTAACAGGTCTCAACCATTTGGCTAAGCGACTGGGCGTTGAAAAGGGTAAATCCTACAAACAGCAAATATCGCCGAGTTCCCTGAGTGAAATTGAGATTTTGAGAATTTCAAACCAGCACGGCAAGCAGGATGTTCTTGCTCCTAGAATTATATCTGACAAAATATACAACGCTATAGAGGCGTCTTTAAAAGATCAATGCATATTAAATCCCGTTGTTGAGAAAGTATCAAAAGATGAATTTTACGTTGATGTCTCTGCCGAAGTCCATCGAAGAATCCACGAGCTTGGACAGACTGTGCCAAGTGAAGATATTATCGACGAACTGGAGTATAGAAATTGTTATCTAGAAACGCCGCGAAGAATGGTGAGAAATGATGCGCTGGGATTTCGCATTTCCCAAATTCTCTCCAAACCTCGAATACCGGAATTGCATTACGAAACGGAAAAATGTTTAGTTCATGGTGCAGCAATTGCTTTAAAAATTGTGGACAAAATTGAAGCAAACGCTGGATTAATCTGCTCGGCTGGTATTAGCTCGAACAAGTTGATGGCGAAAATTGCGTGTACACTGAGGAAACCGGATGCGTTAACGATTTTGCCCCAAGAGGCATTTCAAAGAATTAGCTACAGATATCCAATTGATGCGTGTCCAGGTCTTGGAGGAAAATTGGGTTTCGAGGTTCAGCGTCTGTTCCGGGTTCAAGATCTCTTCGGCCTTGCCCAAATTAACCGGACGGTACTGCGACAAAAATTTGGAAGCGAAGACGCCCTAAAG